>CM060948.1:205569510-205737010 GCA_030765055.1 Mantis religiosa
GTCAACGCAATGGAAGGTCTGGCCAGTAACGTGTCCACAAATGAAAACCATGGACGTGTCCTCAATCAAGTATTACAGGCTCTAAAGCGAAGTCTTCGGCGAACACCCCTGAAATTAAATATCAGCAATACGTCATTTCGACGATTGTTTAAAGACATAGGTGGATTTCCGTACCGAATACAGGTTGGGCAACGGCTGACGATAGGCATGTCAGGGTAGAATATTGTGTATAATTTTTGGCCATGGTGTACGAGGATCTATATTTCTTGTTCAACGTGTGGTTCTCCGATGAAAGTCACATTCACTTGGGCGGTTTTATCAATCGTCAAATAACTCGCTTTCTTGGTTTCGAGAGGCCAGACACTATAGTCTAGAAACCGCTATATAGTGTGCGTGTGACAATTTGGTGTGCAGTGTCAGGAAATGGTGTGCTAGGTCCGTATTTCATAGAGAATGACGATGGTGCACCTCTTACTGTTAACCAGATACGCTGTACGGACATGGTGATCGAGCCATTTATTCAGGATCTAAGAAGGTTTTGTCGTGCCAGGAACATGCAGATGAATAGACAGTAATTTCAACAAAATGGGCCACACCGCTCAACACTCTTATGGCTGTGCTGCAAGGAACCTATCCAGGACGAGTAGTTTCTTACGGTGCTCAATTCCCGTACCCATCACAATCCCCCAGTCTCACACCACCTGATGTTTACGTGTGAAGAATGTTATAGGAGAAAGTTTTCAATTGTGCAGGTCAACCCAAAACTGCGTCTGCATTACATCAGAGGATCGTCTCGTTCTTCCCTGCAGCAACCTGCATTTCGGAATATGTTGGAAAATATACGTGATCGCAATGAACACTATCTACAGCGCAATGGAGCACATTTTGAACATTAACACTACCATATCGATACGTAAGGTAATGACAATAAGAGTAACATAATTTCCAGTATTGTATATTTTGGCGCATACTGTATATCTAAAACGACTAGTAGAGAAACTGGGGAAGTGCTACACAAACCTTGAACATGTTTTACAAGATGTATAGTAAATGAACTTTCAAATATTGGGAAAACAGACTACAGGTTAACTGCGAACAAAATGCAGTTGAAGGCGTGACTTACCAAAACTGAAGTCTTCTAGCTTTCCCTCATCTACTGTCAGTTTAGGTTGCCTCTCCTCTCCTCCATGGCACAAGTTGCACAGCACTGGTAAACGTGTGAAGGAGTGGGAGTCATATGTTGCTTGGATGTCGAGGTGGGGTGAAGACTGCTCGCGCATGCGCACACCGACTGCACTTTGTTCGCGGTTTATCTATAGTAACTGAAAATGTAGAAAAACTTAATATTTTACAAAATAAAATTGTCCAGTTTGTAACATGAGCTGTTAAAACTAACCCAATATTTTCATTACAAACTTTATAAAATAATTCATGAGAATTATGACAGTGAAAAAGAAGGTATCATATAGCGTGAAATTAGACTACCCGATAACAATTGGGAAAAAGGAAAACTAATAATGAACTTAAAATATCAGCAAAGCTCTCATAATAAAGATGAATTTAAACAGAAGTTAGAACTCCCATACTTGAAAGAAAACGTACAAACAAACGGAAACCCTTTAGACCAACATGATGTTGAATACTATTTACAGTTAGTAGAGGAACTTGAACCATTGAAAGCTCTGCATGTTTTAAAACAAATGTCACTAGAAACTATTCGTTTAAAATACTCTGCAAATGACTGGTTATTTGTTTACACTGCCGGATTCAGATTTTGATGGTGACAATTTATCTATCTTTCTCATTTTACAAAATCCACTATATCAAATAAATCTGACTCTAAAGTAGTATAACAGTAATCGTAACACGCCATACAATATCCAAAAATCTAAATATTGCAAAATTTCACTGTTAATTAATTAATTAATAAATAATAATAATAATGATGATGATAATAATAATAATGATGAGGATAATAATAATAGTAATAGTAGTAGTAGTAGTAGTAATAATAATAATAATAATAATAATAATAATAATAATAATAATAATAATAATAATAATAATAATAATAATAATAATAATAATAATAATAATAATAATAATAATAATAATAATAATAATAATAATGATAATAATAATGATAATAATAATGATAATAATAATGATAATAATAATGATAATAATAATGATAATAATAATGATAATAATGATGATAATAATGATGATATTAATGATAATAATGATAATAATGATAATAATGATAATAATGATAATAATAATAATAATAATAATAATAATAATAATAATAATAATAATAATAATAATAATAATAATAATAATAATAATAATAATAATAATAATAATAATAATAATAATAATAATAATAATAATAATAATAATAATAATAATAATAATAATAATAATAATAATAATAATAATAATAATAATAATAATAATAATAATAATAATAATAATAATAATAATAATAATAATAATAATAATAATAATAATAATAATAATAATAATAATAATAATAATAATAATAATAATAATAATAATAGTAATAATAATAATAGTAATAATAATAGTAGTAATAATAATAGTAGTAATAATAATAGTAATAATAATAATAGTAATAATAATAATAGTAATAATAATAGTAATAATAATAATAGTAATAATAATAATAGTAATAATAATAATAGTAATAATAATAATAGTAATAATAATAATAGTAATAATAATAATAGTAATAATAATAATAATAATAATAATAATAATAATAATAATAATAATAATAATAATAATAATAATAATAATAATAATAATAATAATAATAATAATAATAATAATAATAATAATAATAATAATAATAATAATAATAATAATAATAATAATAATAATAATAATAATAATAATAATAATAATAATAATAATAATAATAATAATAATAATAATAATAATAATAATAATAATAATAATAATAATAATAATAATAATAATAATAATAATAATAATAATAATAATAATAATAATAATAATAATAATAATAATAATAATAATAATAATAATAATAATAATAATAATAATAATAATAATAATAATAATAATAATAATAATAATAATAATAATAATAATAATAATAATAATAATAATAATAATAATAATAATAATAATAATAATAATAATAATAATAATAATAATAATAATAATAATAATAATAATAATAATAATAATAATAATAATAATAATAATAATAATAATAATAATAATAATAATAATAATAATAATAATAATAATAATAATAATAATAATAATAATAATAATAATAATAATAATAATAATAATAATAATAATAATAATAATAATAATAATAATAATAATAATAATAATAATAATAATAATAATAATAATAATAATAATATTTATTGAGGTACTGAGCTTTTACATTTTTTTGGACTGCCCTCTGTTTTGGCCCAGGCCACTGCTACACAGGACAGTCCATTAAGTATATTTACAGACGTGTTACAATATGTGTTATTACAGAATAGTCACTTATTATTCCTTCTCTCTTTGTACAGTCCATATCCACTTGATTTTATCTTACTTAAAAACTGACCTATGTTTTTATAAGTTTTAAGTTAAAACCTTGATTAAGCTGGTTCTCCTATTCATTTTTGATATCTGACATTCTTTCCTACACATATCTGTTTCCTTAGAATCCAACAGTGTAAGTTCTATATCCTCTTTGTCTCCATACAATGGGCACTCATCTTGCGGGTATCCATTTCTTTGACCTCTTAATCTCCATATCCCTGCTCTTAACCATGCTAACCCTTTTCTTTCTTCACTGTTAGTGCTATCTATATACCTCTCCCTCCTACAGCCATTTTTCAATGGAATATAGAAAACAAGTGCTCTCTTCTCTGCTATTTGACTAAACAGTTACTGGATCTCCATGTCTTCAAATCTTATTATAGCTCCTTTCCAAAAACCGTTATAATTAGTTTCTCTCTTTCTCCAAATATCACCCATACCATTATCTTCCAAATTATTTCGTAAATTACTTACCCATCCTTTATTTGGTAAAGTTAGTTCTTGATACTTCAAGCAATATTTCAGTATATTCCGCTCTTCTAGATTCAATACTCTATACCAATATTTTAGTGCTGATTCTATAACTAACCCTTTTATTTTAACTCTCCCCATTTCAAAAATTATATATTGTTAAAGAACATAATTCAAAATTTTGTGAGATAAAACATCGAATGTATTACAACAAATGTTAAAAGAATACTCCAAAAAATAAGAATGGGGTCTTTTAATATTGCTCTGTGCTAGGAAAAAAAATTAAACTTAATAGCTCAAATCTTTTGATGTGTACAACATATTTTACATAGCCAATAATTTTTAGAATATTTTCACACAAAAGAATTAATAATTAATGAAGTATTTGGTGTAGAAGCATGAAGCTTTGCACACAAGTTTAGAAATATGCTTTAATTATGTGGCTAAGTTTTCATAATGATAGATTTATTATTATAGAAGTTGAAATTTCCAGTGTAGCCTTGCCTTTGGTTTTCTTTAAAACTGAGTATCTATTTGTAGGTGCCAAGATGCTTCGTTCCTTTAAGATCTTTTTGAATTTATTAAATATGATTGGGTGGTATGTGAATGCATGAACATGCTGGTGCTTTCTTTTCCTTTAGTGAAGCAAATGGTTGCTTCCCTAATAGTTTTCTTTAGTTTAGTCTTTTTAATTTTAATGCAATTACATGTGCAACTGCAAATTTATCTTGCCTGTTTGTATTTGAGGCATCTTATTTGTAATAAATGATGTTTGTGTTTCTATAACTGTACTATTTTTAAAAGAAATATTGTGGTCTTCCAACAGCCATACATTTCACTATCTCCAAGTAGAAAGAAACCAAAGTGTCCCAGTGTTGTTGTGTAATCATACATTTTGCACTGTTCACACAAAGAAAACGCAGCAGGAAGTCACCCCCCCCCCTCTCTCTCTCTCTCTCTCTCTCTCTCTCTCTCTCTCTCTCTCTCTCTCTCCCAAGAAGCTTCATTCCCGGCAAAGGAGAGGAGAAAGGTTGCAGTGCTACAGGAACACTTAACTGCAGAACGAATTTGATGAGAGGGAGAGCAAATCCAATTTATTATTTGAAGCACAATTACAAATGGTTGAAATGAAAAGGATTCAAATAGAAAAAAGTAGTCTAATAGATTTGAAAATTAAAATAGTAAAACAAACAGTGCAGAAAACTTAAAGGACATGTTTTTTTTTCTTCAAATTTGTTTTAATATTTAATTACCCATTGTTAATGCATTCCCATTATTCACAGTACCTACAAAGAGATGATTAGCACATAACCAACAGTGAAACAATATTGAATTATGAGGGCTTAATGAAACTTTTCTGTAACAGTAGTGAGCAATTAACAGAAGATAGAAAGAACATGTAACACTCAAGTGTTAAGTCATAATTTCTTTCTATAGCACTTATCCTAAAAGTTAATATATTAATTTACAGGAAAATTAAATAAATCGGAACACTTGATGTGTCAAAAGTATTCTCGTCTTGTGCTGTAACTATACTCTCTATGCCTGTAGTCTATTTCTGAAATAGTGGACAAATCTCAAAAACTATTTGTATTTGGTTTATTGACACTCGTCACTTACTTTTTTAGATTAATGAGAGATTAGTTTGAAAGGCAATCGCCTCCATTTTCAATCTCTTTCCAACTGGCATCTGTTGTCTGCTCTCTCTCTCTGGTGGTGGAACTATGAACTTTTTTTTGTCAAATTATCTACTGGTGTAGGTAATTTGACAAAATGACTAATTTGGCTATGGGAAAGGCAATAACATTTTATGCGGAAGGATTGCTTTGGTTTGAAGCAGAATTATAGGTGGAAAATTCTCCATTAGTTGAATACTTTATTGCATTAGGTTTTTATTTTATAAAATCAGGCAAAAGATGCAGCTGTCAGTAAGCTGACGGAGCCAGATGTGTCAATATTTTATTAGAGTATCAGTTAGCTTCATTATGTTTAGATTACCAGGGATTAATCCTACAACAAAAGGTAGCTTTTGGTTCTTTTTTAAATTTATTTCTTGTTCTGACTAGACATTTTATGGGAGTGGATTCTAAATTTTCCTACAGCGGGAGGGTGAGGTAGTTAGAAAAGTTTTTCAGCTCAATAAACAAATATCGTTAAAAATGAAAACTATAATAATCAGGAAAGAAATTGAATCAAACAACAAATATTAAGAAAACTTTTAACTACGTTTGTCATACGAATTTACTTATAAAGTTTTCAACAAAGGTGATGATTAAACAAAGGCATTTGTTTGCAACATGGTATGACAGCCTTATGGAATGCTTTGCTAATTTATGAACATCAAGAGATTTTCAGTCAAAAAATTTTAAAAATAAAGCCACACCACTGTTGTTAATTCTGATAATAGTGTTGCACAAATGTTATAATTTGGCTAAAATCATTTCGTTAGTAGTTTATCCTCATGGATAAATCACTTCTTCTTATATGAATTATCATTCACAGAGGTACATACAAAGAGGGAAGGTCCACAAATTACAAGTCATGCATGAATAAAAGCAAGCTTATAAACATAATATATTTGGCTAATTATGAAGCAATAGCTATTGTGTTCTTTTAAGAAATCAGGTTATATAAAGCTTATATTTCTTCTTGGCACTTCATAATCAAAGGACCACATTTCTGTGACAGCATTGTGCCCTTGATTGAAAAACCTGATTGAACAAATCAATGACGTCATTTAAATACCATCGGGCAGGCACCAGCAGATAGGTACTCAAAGATGGAGGAGTCTCAAGATGCAACCCGCAATGCACATGACGTAATGTCGAACAGGGGTAGACATTCACCTTCGTTCAGAGTCAGTGCTGGACTCGCTCGCTACATTTTTTTGTTGTAATTTACGTCCTTAACTTTTTAAGTCATATCGGACGATGAATGGAACGGGTGAAATGATGCTCAAATGGGCCAAGGATCCATGGAGCTTAGAGTTGCCCGAAATTCTTCTTTTAGGATAAGGGAAAACCCTGGAAAAAACCTCATCCAGGTAACTCACCCTGACCGAGATTCGAACTCGGGACCTCTTGAACGTGAGGCAGACACGCCACGCCATCTACGCTCCATTTAGGTTGTGATTCCGAAGCATATTGCATACCGCAGAAGAAAACCTAAAGGTTATAGTGCTCTAATCATTTGTGTGTACATTGAATATAAAATCTATTTAATTTTGAAATAGATAAAGACAGTTGGGTGACTGTACTACATTAGATTTATATTCGTGTGGCCTCAGAAAGCGTATTCCTAGCGAGCCCCGACTGTCAAATGCTTAAATTAAATATAAGAGTACCCTAGCTATTATATGTAAGCGGTACAGGAAGTAATGATAGTACAATTTCTATGATCATATTTTAACGAAACTACAAATATAGCTTGCTCTTTATTATTTGCACATTATTATTTTATACAAAGCCCACGCATCCATTCCATGATGATGAACTTATTCGACAATATGAACTAACAAAAAAGACAATTACACAATGGATCGCTAATTCTGATGTCAGCTGGTCAGAGGGAACGTATTTTTATTGTTCTCATCCAACATTCGAAACATGAAACGATATCATATAGCCTACCAGTTGGTACGTTTGAAAGTTGTCACTTCCTAAACGCACATCCCCGCGGAACGCTACTACATTAAGCGCCGATGTTAATCAGGACCTTCAATACTTCCTGCGATGTACAGAGCTGTGACGTCACCAGCGTGAGCGTTACACCAAAGCCTAACATTGTCAACCTAATACTCACTCTTTGAGATCAAAGAGAGTGTAATACACGTTTAATGCTTAAATAGAGATCGCCAGCTGGAAGGTGACACCTTCCGTTATGTCGCTTTCCAGGTTGAGCATTAAAAGGATAACGCAAGTCAGATTGTGAAATCGGGTTTATTATAATCTATTAGCATGCATGAAGCATGTTGGTATATTAATATTTCATAACGCTGGAGTATTTCATAAACTATATGCCCCGTTCGTTTCATTTTGTTCGCTAAATACAAAAGCTTCAGGTAGTTATTGTACATAAAATAGGGGTATCGTTAACCTAAATTAATCGATCAAATTAGGTTTTAAGAAGAAATAGTTGTATAGGTAAGCATGAATGGTGCATAAATGTGACATCAGTTAAGTTCTTACAGCTATTCTATACTTTGAATACATGTATTTAAAAATTTGCGCATTTCGCTATTTACAAGTAAATTAACTGTAAGATAGCTGATTATGCATTTAATAAGCCGGGTAATACATCTTTGTTAAGCTAGATTAATTGAAAATTATGAGAAAAAGCGTATTTTGGTAGCACTTGATGCTTGTTAGCTATGATAATTATTGTTTTATATATGCAACGGAAGAGCGATTCAAAGAGAAGAGACGAGTAGTTTGATATATTGCTTCCTCTAACTTATTAAATTCTACTACATTTGAAAATGATGAATAATTACATTAGTGTACATAACTTTGCAATGAGTAAACGAAAGAAATGATAAATATTAACATAAAGTAAAGTGAACAATTGTTAACGAAAGTCATCCGTATCACTTGATTGAAAAGTTGTTTTATTTTCTTTTCAGTCTTTCAAGTGGCTATCTGTTGTTCAGGTTGCACGATTGAGCACCCATAACGTTGTTTATATTTACTGAAGAAAGACTTTGTGACATGTGTTATATGCTTTCATATTGGAAGAATATTATATTCGTGACGCATTTCAGTATTTCATATAAACCATGGTTCACTGTAGCTCTCCGGAGCTATTCTGTGTAACTTGCAATCTGTGTATATTTATTGTACTTGTTATATGATACTTAGGTCAGTAATGGTCGAATTAAACATTTATAATGGAGAATAGAAAGTCCAATCCAATCTTGAAGCGTCTATTGGCTAATAGATATAGCTTGGAAGGCCTTGATATGACAAGTTATGTTATATGGGTTATATGATCATTCCATGTCAATATTGTGTCCAATAATATACCAAGATATTTTATCGGGGTTTGGGGAGGTAACCAGGCTAGCTATTTGTGCAGGAGACATAAACAGCAAGGGTCTTCCTAGGGTATTAAGGAGAAAATATTTGCTTCTGACTTGGGGATGTTGAGAGAAAGGCGCCAATTTGTTATCCCTTCTGTCAATAATGAAAAAGATTAATATATTTTTGTGTCGAACTAGTACTCAATGCTAGTATTTACCTAGAACGCGTTTCGTTAGGATCTTCTTAACATTATCAGCTGCTGTTGACTATTGGATGCTGGTTTGGTGAAATCCTTGTGGTGTTAGGAGTGTCTCTCTGGGTATCTTGATGAACTTGAAGTTCACCTTTGGGTTCTCTTCAAAGGTAGTGTCAAAATTGAACAATTTCCTTTATTATTTCTTTATGAAATTTTTTTCCCTCGTGATTAATGCCGCTGGACCTTGGACACTTTTTAATAAGTGGATTTCTCGTTCTATATCCTGATTCACCTTCCAAAAATGGTATGCTACCGCCGATTTATCTATTTCTTTGTTCCCGGTGTTCCTAAAATGCTATTTAAGTTTAATATTCAAATTCCTTTTAGTTTTTCCAATGTCAGTTTATCCGGTACACACCTGACTTTTGTCAGTAGGTATCTCCATTGTATTATGTGATTTCAAAAGGTGTTGTATACTGAATTTATTCTGTGGTTCCAAGGTAATATTGTGCTCTTTGAAGACCTTTTGGAAAAGGTGTGTAGCTCTGGGATGATATGTAAATTTTCAGTATGAAGTAACTACTCTTTCCCGAATCAGCAATAAAACTTTAATGTTAAAATATCGTTCTGTAATTGAACATTAATTAAAACAGGGCAGTGATCTTCCAGGAATACGACATATGACTATTATGTAAATTTTCTTACCCAAATTATAGTTTACGTGCAAAAGTTTTCTAAAATTTTCAATTTCTCAATATTTAATAAATTTTCATAAAAATGAAATGCATATCTTGAATTTTCTGGGAATAGCCTATGAATGACTTTAAACTAATTAGTAAACCATATGAGACAGACAAAATCTTACTCCACAAAACACCCAGGTCTTGCTAAGTATATAAATGTCATATATTTTAAGGAATTAAAACTTTACGTAATATCCCTTGTTATTAGCTTTTCCAATAGAATACGCATACTTCTCTGAAATGGGAAGTTATTCTCTCTCTCTCTCTCTCTCTCTCTCTCTCTCTCTCTCAAGGTCATGCAAAGGGAATGGGACTTCAAAGCCATTACATAGCGATGTCCTCTGAGTGAATTGAAAATCACATAAATTCCAGTGTAATGCCATTGTGCTTGCTAGGAAATATGCAATAAAACAATTTCTGCTAATGTTTATCTCGATTAATACGAGATAGAAAGAAGAAGCATTTGTAAGGATAATTGATTCAACAGTGAGTATGGAAAGTTATGTGAGTGCAATATTAGAGCTTTTAATTTATTATTCATATATAACATTGGTTTAAACTAATATTGGTTAACATTATTATTATCGTTTTAATTCGCAATTCCTTTTATCTGCATTTAGTATGTTATGTTTAGTGTTTCTGTTATGTATTTCTTATTATGCTTAAACTACAGGTAGATAACTGCTTAAATGCGCCATAGGTATACTTTATGTAGCTGAAATACGGTTATACGTATTTGATTTCGGATCAAATGTAATAAGAGTGTAATGTGTGTATCAGCCATGAAAGTGTGAAAATTTTCACTATCTTTATTTTTTAATATAGCGTACAGAAATGTATTTTGTTATCAATATTATCTGGTGTTGATACATCACTGTGGCACTGGAATTACGGTTTGCTTAACAGAGTTCTAATCCTTGAACATGACTTTTAACGAAGCAAGCATCAAACTATGGCCTTATTTATGCACACCTGGGTAAGCTATTGAATGGAACGTTCCTATCAGTGTAGCATGGCCAGTGTATCTGATGGATCTATCGGCGACGATAGTACGTTGGTAAAGACTTTCTGCGTCTTTTAGCTCCTCTATATAAGAGTATGGTTTAAAACAGTTCCAGAGGAGGAAGTCAAGAAATGTAGATCAGGTAATCTGGCTATCCAGGAGACTGGTCTTTGTCTTCCTATCCAATGGCCTGGCATAACAGGAGATAATAAGTTACGCTGTTGTACGCACACGCTTTTCAACATTTCAAAAATCTTTTGCTGTTTGTCAATGTGTATAAGGATATATCTCTTGATAAAAAAAAAAAACTTCAACGTACTCGTCTGTTGAATATATGGATAAACGACTGGCCCACAATTTATGTGGTGGCATAGGAGTGAAGAGTTAATATGAAATTATAGTCTATGTTTAGGTTATCTACCTAATGTATTAAAAATGTAAATCTCCAAGAACTATAAAGACTATAATTATGTTAAGACCTCAAAAGCTATGCCAGTGTCACGTTTCGACTTTTGGTATATCTTATAGTCTTTTAAGACAGCTTTAGTCTTTTGTTGTACGTTTAAACATAATTATTTAAATAGCATAAGCGAACATGTATGTTATTTGGGATAAACGAAACATAGTTGACGCCAAAATTGAAATACACTGTTATGCAATGAACTCTGTGTTTGATTGTGCAGCATCCCTTCTGGATATAAGCGTGCCTCAATTTGTCGAGGCCCATCCATCTCTAATTACAGAATTCTATCATTTTATTAGTTGATTTCCATATTGAACTCATATTATAGATCAATTTTATCAGAAACGTTACTATATTGCCTAGCTATGTATCCCGTACACAAATTTACGGTTAAAAATCATTGACTTTCTTTTCAAAAATTAATTTGTTAAATTAACGAGTCTCTCTACCCATTATTCAACAAACTATGCATACAAAGTTTAATTCTTATGCACTTCATGATAATGGAAGTAATAATTTGCTGAAATGTTGTATTATAGGTGAGGATTACAGTAAAATTGTTCCATAGTCACATGTTTTAAGAGCTGTTCGCTATGTGATGTCATTAAATTTCACATTTTTGCATAACTGTGTGAAAAAAAATTGTTGTAGTCAATTCCCCAGACTTTCTCCACACTATATTATTAATAAATATACAAGCCATCCTTACGAACGTTTATTTTGCATACCTACTTCATTTTAATGAGATGACCATTTACATAAATGTACAAAAATTAATTCTATATTTCGTTATAGATACAAAGGGAATATCGACAGCCAAATGATTTGGAACTGGACGCTGAGTGCTGGCCTTGAAATCCCACGCTTTCTCCTGATATGGCGAGAAATATCTGAAAATTGACAGGAATTTATCAGAATGAAAAATATTGAACTATTCGAATATACTGATAAAAATGTCTCGGAAATGCTAATATTATAAAGACGTTATTTCAAATAAATTGTGTTTTTAAATACATCTTTAAGTTTTGCACTAATATCGCTTACAATTTACCAATTATGCAAATATTCCTTCCAGACGAATAGGACTTTATACAAGCTAATTTCAGAAAATTCAAGATATACTGTTATTTATTACTAAACTGCTTTAATAAATGGTATTTTCAACATAATTGTTAGACCCATTTTGAGAAAATAAAAAATGTCAAAAAGCGTTTCATGTAAAGCCTAGTTTGTGGTGGAGGATTTTGTTAAAAATATTCGTGTCGCATTTTTAGAAGATGCTGAACGCAAATACCAGGTTTAGCGTTTATCCGAATTTTCTTTTGGAGTTGAGTTATACACAGATACAAACACACACATAGGCCTTTTCCTAAAAAAAATCTGATTTGTTGCACCCATATGACTCTCTACTCAGTCTTGTACAGATTATTCTTTCTAATGTCATTTTTCTATCTACTTCAGCTTAATCGAGATAAACATTCAAAAATTGTTGCATTCTATATTTCCCAGTACGTGCAGAGAGTGAAGAGAAGAAATAAGAACTTTATATTTGAGGAAAGTATAAATAATCTTAAAATGCGTCCAATAATGCGGAATATTTGGTTATGGCTAAGTCCACAATAAGGCGAGAAAAAAAAAGAATGAAAAAGCTTAGATGTAAATTGTGGAATTTAGCGAGATCTACATCGTTTGGTGAAATAAGATTTTGTCCAATCTGTGCCATGAAACTTTTCTTCCCGCTGAGGGAAAGCGTTCAGGATCGACCATATCCATGGGGGTGCACATTTCGAGTCTCGGATATAGGAAAAGTGCCTATTCAGCATCACTAGGAAAGTAAAGAGTTGCGATAGACAACGAACCTGGCCAAAAAGCGAATATTACGACTTGGACCATTGGTTGGTTAAACACTAAACTGTGCCACGATTTGTGGGCGTGAGGTCGTCAGTACTATTTAAGGGTTTTGCTATTTCTGGTCTAGACATTCCGAATGAAGAGAAGATCAGAAGCTGTTCCCAGGAAATTCAATGTATAAATTTTATCTGTCATGATAATGCCTTAAACCTAAAGTAGTATGTTATCTCCCGCTGGGAGACCTGGTCCGTGATGTAAATAGCTACATTGTGTCCCTGAGGGGCTAATTGAGATCCCACTTGACTAAGAAGAGCACATGGTTCTGAAGAGCACATATACAGCTGGAGGGACTGGGGCGTAACCACGTCCCACCCTCCAGTACTGTCCCCACTCATGACGTCTCGGGTGGGCAGAGATGCGGGACGCAGCGGCCGAGAGGTAATCCTTGGCCTGGAAAGGGGTATTGCCCCGCGGAATGAGATGGCGTAGGAAACCGGAGGTCCCGGAGAAAACCCGCCCTAACGCCGTGTTGTCCACCACAAATCTCACTTTGCGGTCGCCTGGGATCGAACCCGGGCCGCCTTGGTGAGAGCCAAGCGGTCTAACCACCGAGCCACGGCGTGGCCTTATTTATCTTAACCCTGCTGTTGTCGTTGGGTCAATATGACCCGACAAGAAATTTGTCTTTCCGTTACTCATTTAGGTGCAGTCATTGGTGCTTGTATTTTTATGTATTTGTTGCTCTTCATAACTACTTCTTATAAGCTCTTGCATTTTTGGAAACATTTATTTGATTTTTCTTGTATATGAAATTCTTACACTTATGTTACTCTGGCCAATATGACCCTATTGTTTTTAATAATAATTTAATTTAAATAATCATATCCAAATCGATGTGCATGTTAGCGTACACAACAGTACAGTATGCTGTTTATCTCTGCAATAACGGGCAGTGTATTGTTGAACCTCTGAATATAGCAGAATATAAATCAGTTACGTTTGGTTGACTGTTGAAGGAAGATATTATTTTAGGTTTTATAGTAAATAGTGGTGCATTCCTAACTGAAAGTGAGTTAGAATCATTAGGTGATATATCTGATTGCGAGGAAATTTTAGAAGAAGAGAACCATACTAGTGAAGACAGCACTCCTGCTACATCAGAATTGGAGGACTGTGCTTCAGAAAATAGGGTTAGTAATGACAATAATTTGCAAGATGCGGCAGTAGTTCATTCGAGGGATAAAACCAGTTGGAGTTTGGTACCCTTTCCACATCATGGAAGGGCTTCTAGTGTAAACACAATAAAATAAACACCTGGTCCAACCAGATGTGCTAGAGTAATTGATACCAAACCTGCCTTTCAAGTAATTATGAAGAAAACCCTATGTAATATTGTGTTGAAAATGACTAATATTGAGGGCCGAAGAGTGTACGATGATACATAGGAAGATTTGGATGAAATTATATTGGATGTCTATACTGGTGTAAAAATAAAAAATGAGAAAATAAAAACTGTCAACAGCGTCTCATATAAAGGCTTATTTGTGGTGGAGGATTTTGTTAAAAATATTCGTGTCACATTTATAGAAGATGCTGAACGTAAATATCAGGTTTAGAGTTTATCCGAATTTTCTTTTGGAGTTGAGCTATACACAGATACAAGCACACACATAGACCTTTTCCTAAAAACCCTGATTTTTTCACCCATATGACTCTCTACTCAGTCTTGTACAGATTGTTTAAATTATAGCTGGCGTTTACAAATCGTATGGCGAATCAAAAAGCAGCATATGGGATCCAGATTTTACCTGCTACAATGTCACTAAAGAAGTTCCTTCGCATCTCTCTGGTCTTACGTTTTGATGATAAATCTGATCGACGAAGCGCAAATGACAAACTAACTCCTATAAGGGACCTATGGCAGCAGTGGATGGAAATACTGGCAAGATTATATAATCCTGGATCAAAAGTAACTGTTTAATGTCTTGCCTGTGTGAAAGAACAATTAAATTACATGAGTTTTCATGTATTAATATCTTCGTAATGCCTTATTTTTGAATTTTGCCCACCTTGTTATTATGACCCGAAGGACCAAGAGTGTATACTATTTATAAGGAGAACACAAGGTTAACCCAAAACAAGGATTTGCAGTGCAATTAATGAAGTTAAGTTCACATGGGAACAGTTCAATAGCACAACAAGGTCAGAGTCAAGCTTCTGCAACCTGCAGAAGCTCCTAACACCTAAGTCCTCTTCCATTAACTTCCCTGATCATTAAAAGTAAATAAGGAAGCAAAAGAATATCTAGAAAATGTAAGCTATTTCATGTTAGAACATGAGTTATAATTGTGGAGACGCGTACCACGTTAAGTGTGTATAGAGTGGAAATTATCCATATTTCGTATGTCAACTAGGCAGAGAATCGTTGACACCATTGGAATACTTTAGGTGTGACTATACCATAAGTTGTCAAAATCAGTAGTGAATGGGCAGGGGGCAGCAAAATCTAAACAAACTGATAAGAACACGACACTTGACGAATTAAAACACTGTTCACGCCTCGAAATGTTTCAATGTTAAAATCTCAATTTTCATGGCCCATTTACTTCGTTTGAATATTTCTTTCATCCACAGAAATAATCGATGTATATAAATTAATAAATGGATAATAAATATGTATTTTACCATAAATTACATATGTATATTTTCAAATCAAAATACTCCCATTTTATGTATTACGTTTATAATTATTAATAGCAGACAAACCAAATGTTTACTCTGAAAATGTTCATTGACCTAAGTGTTTTATTCTTGCGTTTCTTCTTCATTATTTGTTTCTATGGTTGCAGAATTGGCGCTAGACTCCATTACAATATTTTTTCATGAAGTCTCAAAAGTAAATCGGTGCGCTCGATGTCATGGGTGTATAATTCACGTACTTTGCTATTCCCAGGTGAACTGTTTCCCTTCAAGGATCCTTGATGACATACAATTTGCATATTGATGACTTTTATGTAGAACTGGAACAGGGTAGGACCCACTCTTGTGTTGTACACAACACTAGGGTACGCTGAAGTCATCCGTGTTTCTCCCATCGGTGTCCAAGTTTCCTAACCTGGTCATAATGGAATGAGTAATGTCAGTGACTAAATTTTTGGCATTCGTTTGCCCCAAACATGGAGTCCGTTTACGTAGCGGAGGGCGAAAGTCACCATTTTAAGATGTTTCAACTAATTATTTTTTCCTTTATTCTTGTATCTTATTTGAGAAGACTTAATATTAAAATTTTAAAATGCTTCTAAGTGCTTCTGTTAAAAACATTTGTGGTTAAACATAAATTAATATGACTTTAATTTTGAGGAAGGACTTTAGCCTGACCACTTCCCCCACCTTTAATCTAATGTAATATATTAGATGAGCTGGTCGCTATGTGCTAACTTTCAATCTCCACCTTTTAGCATAATCAAGAAATGAGAAAAGAAGAATAACGACTTTCTAAACGCAGAGGTATTCAGAACTTCAAACCTATAACATAAATTATCACGGAAATGGTTACCTAACAAAAGAAGAAGGGAAAAAAAGAAAACAAAATACATATTGTGTGCTTTATGGAGGTCTAAAGTTTTATATAATAAGATTTTCTCTATCTCTCACAGTTTACTAAGGCAAAGTCGTTCATAATTAAGAGAATTTCAGAGGGCATTTCAGGAAGTTTTATATATATAGTTCATTTCATTGGTCGTGAAAGGTATCCTTAAAGTACGGTAGTTTAAGGAAAATCTTTTTTTAATTAAACAAATATTTTGGAAAATTTTTCTCTGCAAATGGTAGTTTCGATTGGACAGATTTTCTTGAAAATCTTTGCTTTGCATCCTTGGAAGGCGCTGCACCTAAATGCCAAATTTGATATTTAATCGACTTTTCATATTTGAGTAATGCTGTTCACGTATATCGGAGGGCAAATCAACAAAGACTGAGACTGATTTTTTGAACAGATATCTAAATTACTGCAGTTCAATGTTTACATGATCTTTTTCAAAGTAGTCCCTCCTACTGCAATGCAATTTTTATTGCGTCTCTGCCAGTCCTTGAACACGTGCTGCTGTCCATTCTTTGTTAGGGCCTTGAGAATCGCTTCACTTTCCTTGAGCACTGCTTCATAGTTCTGAAATGGAATATCCCTAAGCTTCGATTATCACCGGTGATAATCATAGTGGTAGTCATGGCTGCATCATTATGATCCTGAAGGATAACAAGTCAGCACAGTGTGGAAATCGCCAGTTTCTCCAACACCAAAAAAGGCAAAAGTTATTCCATCAGCAGGGAAAGTGATGGTGATCACATTTTTTGACTGTAATGAAATGATTTACCAGCATGCAGTTCCCCCTCACACTACTGTTACAGCAGCATACTACCCGTCAGTATTAGCTATACTGAGGAAGCACATTGCAAAGAAACGACCAGAGCTTTCTCGGACTGGGCGGCGACTTCATCATGACGTCACAAATCCAGTCATGCAGTTTATGGTTCGATTCAACATTACCTGTGTGCCACATCCACCTTACAGCCCCAATCTTACACCCTGTGACTTTTTTATTTCCATCACTAAAGGCAAAGCTTAGGGGTATTCGATTTGAGAATTCTGAAGCAGTGCTCAAGAAAAGTGAGGATATTTCAAGGACCTAAAAAAGAATGGTCTGCAACACGTATTCAAGGACTGGCAGAGACACTATGAAAGGTGCATTGAAGTAGGAGGGGACTAATTTGAAACAAGACCATGTAAACATAGAATGGCAGTAATAAACATCTGTGAAAAATTAGTCTCAGTCTTTGTTGATCAGCCCTCGTACAGATGCACACACACAAGCACACACTGACTTAACCATGCATTCATTTGTACAGAGGCTTTTTATAAAAATTCCATTTTTGTATTCTATAAGTCTCAAAAATGTAATTTCGGGAAATCTGGGTATCGAATTTTTCGGCGTAATACAACATTTTAGCATTCTATAGGTATGTTGTAGAGAAAGTACTAATACCTCATTCACATTGTGACCAGCTGACCAAACCATGTAAAAGTAATTTAAAATTTGACACATGATAGCTACTTAACTTGACAGTTTACTGAGCCCGCCTCGGTAGCCTAGATGGTAGCATGTCTGCCTCACGTTCAAGAGGTCCCGAGTTCGAATCTCGGTCAGGGTAAGCTACCTGGATAAGGTTTTTCTAGGGTTTTCCCTTATCTTGATAGACGAATGTTGGGTAACTCCATGCTCCATGGACCCCGGACGTATTGAGTATCATTTCACCCATTTCATTCATCGTCCGATATGACTAAATGTTGGAGGACGTTAATTAAAAAAAAAGACAGTTTACTGTTTTAATTTTATCGTTTTCCGATCAGTAAACAAATGCAATTGTGGACTCTTTGCCTTTCTTCTGTTTTGGCTGTCGGTGAGAATTGAAATTTAGAAGATAATATTCCTATTTTACATCTATAGTATTTAATGTGCGTAAGTTATGAGCACACTATATAATTTTAGATTTTTTAAAGTGGTAAGAATAAATACAACTTAAATGTTATACGCTCTCTTGATAAATTCACAAGAAAGTCCTATTATTGCTGCATATAAAATGTGAAGCCAGCGTTCCACCTAACCTACTCGAGTAAACGACAGCAGAAACTGTTTTGAAGACAAAAGCACTGAATATGACCGTAGAAGTTGAGGTCGACTATATAAATGCAACAGTAAAAAAGAAATGCTCAGATGAACAGCAAGACTACTACTAGAATCAAGATGTAATATATACATTTCAGGTCCCGTGTGTACTAGTTGTGATTCCAGAAAGCCTAGACAAAAGACTGTCCGTGACCTCTCCATATGCAGAATGGATGTTTTATTCATGGAGAGACGAGTTTCCAACTTTATGGCGTACCTCTTTGGGCCACCCTGTTTGCATGTTTAGATGTGTAGGGTTTCTGATCTCAGCGGACAGAGTCCATATTCAGCCTCATAGCATTTATGGATATCCCACCATGGAACCAGGATTCAAATAAGTAGATATATACGTGCTCTTTCCCACACTCTCGGTTTGCAAGTCAGAGCCCGAAAGCATTTTAGGCTCCCAGCGCCACTAAATAAAGGTATGAATGCTGGGCATCAGAAATTTCTGATGTAAAATATTTGGCGATTTCGATTAATAAGAGTGTAACCTAAATTTCTCTGGGAATTTTTGATACTTATCTAGATATAACCGAAATTATCTTCTCCAATTTTAGCTAGTGTATTTTAGTTAATTGATGGAAATTAATCAATTATTGCCGTCCTGATACTAAACTCTCCATTTGACTCGTATATTTCCCCGGTAGGCCACTAGAGGTTCTCGCATTCGAGATACACCGTTTGTGGCTACTTACTATCCAAAGCACTTGAGTCCCAGGTTTCATCATTTAACTCTTATTATTTTAGTTAATTGATGGAAATTAATCATTTCTTCACACTAGCCGTATATAGGCTAAGGTTTTTGATAGATAGTTCTATGTAATGTGACTAACTGTGCTAGTTCGTTGCTTCTTTAACCAAACAAAAGACATCGGAATATCTCCCTCATGTGGAACAAATCGCTTGAAAGGAGCTAGTTTCGCTTTACTGCTGTGAACGTCTTAGTTGCGATGTCAGTTCAGACGAACTACTGCATGTATGTTTCGTTTGTACTGCAGGGCACGGAGCCTACATACACACGAAAATGGATTCACTATAAAAGGATAGTACTGTATATGATTAAGGAAACGTCACATAACATTAGAATACTCCCTTGTAAATATTATTGCTGTTGGTCTTCAGCATTTACCCTCCATTGTAGTCTGACTTTTACCTTCAAGTACGCTTTATTGCGAATTTTACTTTCTATATTACTTGGCATACCTTCCTAATGGACTAAACAGTATAATTTATATTGCGTAATCATTTTACATTAAGCTCTTCCTTTCAGTTCATCGATAGTGATAAGATGGTGAAATATTAGCTACTACTTATTTGATTCTCAGTATCCTATTTACTTATTTAGAAAATCTGCTACTAAAATTTATGCTTAGTGATCAGCAGATACCTCAAACTGAAAACAGGTCTCAGCATTGTCTTGCTTATGCATAATATTACACCTATAACTGCCTATACCTATTTTGGTACAGCTTGTGTTGCGAAATGTCGCTTTGTTGAATACTTTGCTAGCAGAAAATCTTGAAATCATAGATGGTCAAATGGCTCGATTGTGAACAATGAGCATTAAATAACTTTGCCTTCGAACGAAACTTTCAAAGGAGTTGTGGAGAAGTGTTGGAGCAAAATTGGTTTTGTATAGACTAACTTCAGTGCACCCAAAAGTATCTTTTGTTCCAATGAAAGGCCCCATTAAGTGAGTTACATTTCACTGTAATTTGATGATATGCAAATGTATAAAATATTTATTCTGCGCTGCTTAGAGTCGCATTGTTCTTGAAAGTTATGTGCAACCCTAAAACAACAGAGAAATCGAGCGCATTGTCTTTAAAGTAAAATAACTCTGGATTGGTAAATATCCATTCCAGGTTAATTATCCCATTACTTTCACAGCATGATTGATTCTATTTTCTAATTACAGAACTTCCATTTTGGCAATTCATTCATTCCGTTAAATTAGATAATTAGCTTGTTCTTATTTAGTATTGCTAATATAATCCATTAATATAAGAAAACTTAGAATTGAATGGAGCGTTAAAGTCTACAGAACTACTTCCTTTCTTTGAGCATAAGTGTGGAAATATTTGAGAAGAGAAAAAATAAAACATACTTGAAAACTGCAAATAGTGTCCCAACAGAGCAGAGAAGAAAAGAAATTATTAAAATGGTTTTATACTATTAAGACTATGACATTAGTACGAAGTAGCAAAACTTCTCTCAAGGTTGTAACACACTAGCTAAAATATTCGGATTTGACCGTAGTTGACATATTATTTCTACAAATTTTAGATTTAGGTTGCACTTGCCATTATACTAGCCTTGCGTTAATTTAGACACATTTAAAAATTACTACTTACATACACTTAAGTAAGGGGTTAATTTAAACTGTTGGGATACGCAATAAAAACAAATAAATAAAAGCACCATTGAACAGCTACAAGTATCGCAGGGAGAAATTGCACGTGAAACACGAAACGTTATTTTAGGTTTAATCATATTTAAAATTATTTGTGATTGTAGTGTATAGGAAACGAGGCTAAGGATAACAAGCAAGAGTGTGAAAGAAAGCAGATAAATAGAAGAAAAGAAAATTGAATACTAATCATGACTTTAATAACTACAAAATTCACGTACATTTCTAAGAAATATTGCTTTGAGTGTTCAATGGCGTGAAAAAGTTATTTGAAACGAAAATTGTAAAAATGCTATTAAATATTACAACGAACATAATTATAATTGGATGTGACGTGGACCAATGGAAAAATGCTGAATTGCCATAGCAGGACCAGTAAATCGAAATTGGCTGAAGCTAGCATTCTTCTGCGTTTAACCGCCGTGGAGAACGGATGTGTTTGTTAGTGTCCGTAAGCCTGCAGAAACAACGCGGTGCATAAAACGTTGAGGAAGTGACATAATTGTTTTTAAAACTATTTAATATCAAAGTTCACGAAAGTGACTGTTTCTTTCAACGTTTAAAAGAATTATTCCAAATGATGTAATGAAATTAAAATATAATTTAGAAAATGAAAATATTTAACAAAATATCCATCATCGGTTCTCATCCGGGACCATAACCTGGAAATTAGATATAATGCTAATACGAGAGCAGCCGTGGTAAGCTCCAGAATCCCTCTCAACTGAGAACGTCGGGTCCAGAACCCAGATTCCACATAATCAAAGTTATGTATCATAGCATTGCATAATCACCATCCCTGCATCTTTACACATGTAAAATACCGCTACAAACTTGAGTTGGGATATACTTGGGCAATACTTTATGAGTTGGGCAATACTTTGAGTTAAGATATATCACTTCTGCACAAATTTATGCGAACACTGTAACGCATTTTATAATAATTATTTACAGAAACACAAAGTATGACAAACCTAAATTTAGTTACTATTCATTTAGTAGTTATATGCGAGGGTTGTTTGATAAGTCTGGTAAATTTTCACGAAGGGATGGACATTTTTGTTGCAACTTTTTGGGTGGTAAGTCTGATTATTCAAAAGATTGTACAGACAATTTGTATGTGCTACAATATACGGTTCATTGCTGACAACCATCTGAACTGGCTATTGTGATAGCTGCGATTGAAAATGGAAAAAATAAAACCGAGTTTCATGCTGTTATTAAACATTTGCATTTGAAGCGCTGGAATGCCGCACAAGTCAAAACTGAATTGAATGAAGTTCACGCGGACTCTGCACCAACATTGAAGACCATTTACTTTTGGATCAATGAATTTCAACGTGGTCGAAGAAGCACCGAAGATAAATCGCGCTCTGATCGCCCATTTGAGGTCACCATACAGGACAGTATAGAAAAAATCCACGATCTGGTTATGCAACACCGCCGAGTCGAAATTCTGTATCTGGAATTCTGTAGGTATCTCAAACGAGTGAATGCACTCCCCAGGGGCCTACTGTGGTAGGTACGGGAATTGGCAATCCCGGGGTCCCGAGCCAACAGTCTCCCTCGTGTGGGCTCCTCCTCGTGGTTGAGGGAGACAGTCAAAACGCCCACCCACGTGTAGGCCATGCGTGGAGACCCGTGTCGGTGAAAAGGTTTGTCCTGGTGGTTGAGGAATGCGCATCTGAGCTCGTTCAAGTGCTCTTCTGAATTCGGGGAAGGTGCGCATTTCTGATACACTACTTTGGTTTCTGCTTCGCCTAAACGGGAGGTTAGAGACCAACCCACCCCTAATCAATCGGCCAGGACTAGGTATTGTACCGAAATCCAGGGTGAGTGGGACGGCGAGCCCGCTATATCCCGTGTCATTCCAGTGGGATGGCTCCTTGTTGGACTCCGTGGTGGGTGGGGAGCATTGCGGGATGAAATATATTGCTGCTTTTTATGGTTACACCCACAACTAAAATACTATAAATGGAAAGACTAATGTAAAGGAAGTAGTTGAGTCCGTTGGTCCTCGCTACTTAGTGATCAGAAGAATTGAAGAAGGCCCAAAGTTCTCTACAGTAAACCCCTTTCTCATCCAAAAAGGGCTTGGATAGAATCGCTGATCCTGTCAAAATGTGCACAAGATCGCACAACGGCACGCTTCTGGTGGAAGCGCATTCCGTCTCCCAGGACGCTGCTATCTTAAAAGCTAAAATATTTTGCAGTTATCCCGTGACCGTTACCCTCCATAAGACCCTGAACTCCTCACGTGGAGTGGTCACCAGCCATGCATTGGACGGAATGTCCAACGAAGACATTCAGGAGAACTTTAAAGAGCAAGGTGTTACCTCTGTCTACCGAGTTCAGCGCAGAGAGTGAGGGGAATTGGTGCCTACCCGTACCCTGTTCCTGACCTTCGATCGGGTTGGTTTCCCGCAGAGGATAAGGGCAGGGTATGAGAGTATTGAAGTTAGGCCGCATATACCAAACCCTTTACGGTGTTATAAATGTCAGCAGTTTGGTCACACGAGCGAACTCCGTAACGGTGTGTCAACATGTGTGAACTGTGGCTTATCAGTGCACGATGAAGCATGCTCCGCACCTCTAAAATGTGTCAATTGTGCAGGGGAACATCCCTCCAGTTCCAGAGATTGTCCACGCTTTGCGAAATGTGTGTAGTGTTTAACGCCCGCTGTTACTACATACGGCACCGCAGGCGGTGACACTGATGGTAAATGGGATGAAGATGGAACACCCGTGGAATGAGATGGCGGGGAAACCGGAGGTCCCGGAGAAAACCCGCCCCAGCGCCGTGTTGTCCACCACAAATCTCACTTTGCGGTCGCCTGAGATCGAACCCGGGCCGCCTAGGTGAGAGCAAAGCGGTCTAACCACTGAGCCACGGCGTGGCCTACGCTTTGCGAAGAAAAGGCCATTCAGGAAATCCAGGTTAAGGAGAGGGTATCTTTCTCTGATGCCCGGAAACTCCTTCGCACTCAACAGCCCTCTGCCTTTAGGTCCGGTACGTACAGCTCTGTCGTATCTAAACCGGTACCGAGAAGGGAAATCGCAACCCAGACCAGCGATTCCAGTGCGCCTACGATCTCTGACAAACTCCTTGTGCCAACACAAGTACGGAAGCCAGCAAAATCAACACCAACGACGACATCTCCATCGCCGAAAAGGAAGACGGAATCCAGCACCTCGTCACTGCCACCTGCAAGACCATCCACTTCAACCAGCAAGCCTGGCAAGCCCATCATATACGATGCACCGCCCAAAACTTTAAAGACCACATACCAGAGGTCTGATTTTCTCAAGGACACTAGCCATACCACCAGGCAGAAGACAAGTCCTCGGGCATCCCGAAGTTCCTCCTCTGAGGTTTCTTCTGGCGAGGACTATGATCGACGACTGTCATTCTCGTCGATCTCGGTGTCCAACCGGTTTGGGGTGCTTGAACCGAAGTTTTCAATCGGGAAAGGGGTCTCATCCTTAGAAGAAATGGAGCAGGAAGATCTGGGCCATACTGCGAGGACGTCTATTAAAAACGACAGGAAAAACCTGCAGAGAGTGCTAGCTCTGCCCCAAAGAAAAGGAACAAATTGGTTCGACCACCACTGAGCAGATAGCTCTTGTCATGGCAAGCTTTTATTGAAAGTACTATTTTATGCCTTTTGGTATTTTATGGGAAATTATAGCTTTTTATTGTATTTTTTACCTATTTAGTCTTATTTATTTATAGCCATTTAGTTTTGATATGTTTTTAAATTTTGACTAATTTATATCTGGCTATTGCCATGAATTAGTATTTGTAAGGGCGCTGATTACCAAGCAGTTGAGTGCCCTTTTATCCAAATCACCATCATCACCGAGTGAATGCATAATATCCTGCATGAAAAATTGGCAGTGAAAAGGCTGTGTGCAAGGTGGGTGCCATGGTTGCTCACAGTCGACCAAAAGGGCATCCGGAAGAACACTTCTGCCGAGTGTCTGGCGATGTTTAATCGCAATCCGCAAGATTTTTTGCGCCGATTTGTGAGCGTGGATGAATCTTGGATCCATCATTACAGACCTGAGTGAAAACAGCAGTCAAAACAATGTACAAAGGCTGGTGAAAGTGCACCAAAGTAGGCAAGGACTATTTTGTCAGGTGGTTAGGTGATGGCCACTGTTTTTTTGGGGATTCTCAAGGAATAATCCTCATGGTATACTTGGAAAAAGACAGAACCATAACTGGAGCTTATTATACTTCATTGTTGGATCGTTTGCAAGATGAGTTGACTGAAAAGAAACCGAGTTGAAATGCAAAAGATGCTCTTTCACCAGGATAATGCACCATTGCACATATCAGCAATCGGAATGTGCATGATTGAGTGAATGAGTTGGGCTTTGAATTGGTTATTCATCTACCTTATTCACCAGACTTAGCCCAAAGTGCCTTCTTCCTGTTCTCAAACTTGAAAATATGGCTCGCTGGTAAGACATTTTCATCAAATGAGGAAGTGATAGTCACCACCAACGAGTATTTTGCAGACCATGACGGAATATATTTTCCGACCGGATGAAACAGCTGGAACATCGCTGGACCAAGTATATAGCCATCAATGGAGACTATGTCGAGGAATGAGGTGAAATGTTCACGAAAAAAATATTCTAGGGTTTTTCCTTTACCAGGAATATATGGTAAATATTCTTTTGGTAAGAATAAGATCAAGACCTATCAAACAACGTATGTATAAAGTACGAGGATATATAGCAGTCTTAAACTGTTAGTTTATTTAACTTGATAATGACATTTCAAGATCCTAAAAATAATGAATTTTGTTTTTTCAGGTACTATAGAAATTTACAGAATAAGTTTAACATAATTAACTATCCGACGTTGCGCCTGGTTTGGCGATTTAAACATACAACATTGAACCTTAGGTTACTCTTACCTAAGAGGTTTAACTTCATTTCAAGGCATTTAAAGATGTTACACAAGCTACTACTTAAAGTAAATTAAAATCCCCAGGACATTATAAGGATAAAAATATCACAAATACCACACTTTGCAATTACGATTTCTCATTTATGTATATGTAGCTGAGAGATTTTCACGTTGTCACATTCGGGCTACCTTGTCGCTTTTAAGCAGTTTGACCTTGTTTAAGTAAGCAACATACACAAAACTACTAAGAAGACACAAGTAGGTCATAAGTAAAGAAGATAACATGTGATGTTACACATGGTTCATGTTTGAGAGGGGAACAATGAGTATTATATGAACTTGCTACATTTTGTAAAGTGACGTAGTAATTATTCTTATGTTGGCAATTTTCGAGCTACTACGATTATCGTTGACAAAGATCATACGAGATTTTGTACACATTACGTAAAATTAAATAATTAAGTATGTGAAATGGAATAATTCTAAGCTGACTGCTGCATTTCTAACCTCGATTCACTCTGGGCGTCATGAGTCGGTTGCAGCATTAGAGGATGGGGCGTTTTAGCACCCCGAATTCCTCCTAACCCGTGAATGCGATTCGCAACCAGGAATCACTAATACTTAATGAAATACCTCCTAGATTGGCTCCGCAGGGACCTCACGAGTCTGAGTACACCTCGGACCATGTCTCTCAGCAGTCGAACCCCGGTCTCCCAATTGGTAAGCTGTGTTTCTACCGCGCTAAGGTAACGACCTATATAGGAGGACACATGTTATTTAAATGCATGTATATTGGTGAGGTGTTAATATGTAATAGGGCACAAGTTATTTAAAGTGTAATGCTCTAGGATATTAGTACATCATGTAAATAGAAAAATGGGCTAGCAAGCGTGGTGTAAAATAGGCAAAAATTCTCTTAAGGTTTTAATATTACCAAAATATCAAGACAGTAAGAAGTAGATACAAATTATTCTATGGCCTGGCCCTCTTTCCTATACGGGAACACTATAACTTTCCCAGTTACAGGCTCTAGTAAGCTACCACTAACCAATAGGATGCCGTCATTCATTAATATATTCATTACATACTCATTTATAATAAGAAGATGGATTTAATACACTCCAACCAAAAATTCTATATCTTGATTTCACTCTCTGTAGCCAGAAACAGTTGTATGAAAGGTGTGTGTGTGTGTGTGTGTGTGTGTGTGTGTGTGTGTGTGTGTGTGTGTGTGTGTGTGTGTGTGTGTGTGTGTGTGTGTGTGTGTGTGAACAGCACAACTCAAGAAAGAAAAGTCGTTTAAATACTCTTACCAAGTTCAGTTTTCAGAATGTGGCATAAGGTTTTCAACGAAACCTTCATCCCAAACCACCTTTTAGATTTCCATTTGGAAATTAAGTTGTCTAATATTTATATTATGTTAAACCTTACCTATACTTCATACTTATACTTTGCGCCTGTTTGTTTTTCCTTGAGATCACATAAAGATTATAGAATTTTATAGCCATTTATTAGCACTCCGCTTTTCAAAATTCTGGCTATCTCTTAAGTCAATTGCATCCATATTATGCCTACAACGAAATGTGTGGATCTGTAATTAAATGTCATCTTTGTTAACATTAAGCAGATATATATGGGTAAGGGTTTCTCAGAATTTATCAAAGAAACCTTCCGGATTGGAAAGCTGTGGTCTATATGTAAAATTATGGGCACATAACGTTTTGGCGAGCACTTTGGTTATCTTCTCTAAATGATGGTAGCTGGCAGCTTAATAACGACTGCCAAAAGGCAAATATATTTGTTTAATTATTGTCACCGCGGCCACCGGGGTTAACGAGTACTCACCCGGCTATGTCATCTAATGGCCGGTCTATCTGAGAACAATAGCTAGTGTAGAACACTGCACCGCAGAAGCAACTAAAAGTTTGTGGGCGGATCATAATAAGAAGAAGGTGATTGAGGTCAAATAAGGAGATGGAGATCCGGTGATATGATCTAGATCCTGACACCGACCAGTAGGGCTTATGGTTTATGGTGTCGTCATTCTTAAAGAGGTGCTTCAAAAGTCGGCAAACACATTTATAGCTCATACTAAAGTGAGAACTGAGTCATGATTGCAGATCTCAAGTGGCATGCAATCATTGGTATTCATGGGCGACTGAGCTTCAAAATATGAAAAGGGTACGAAATAAAAAGGTTTAAAAATGCACTTGCTATAACAATTTACAACATTCCGAACGATGACTCTTCCACCATCAAAGCGTTCTTGTGGTGTAGGTAACAATTCCAGAACTTGGAAGATGTTGGAGGAGGGGGTTGGGTTGCAAAACAATTCACACGTTTCGCCCGACATTGTACACCCTTTGGAGTGAATATCCGGGGATGTTTTTATTCAGTTTTAGAATATCTAGTCTGTATGGAATTACGATTATAAGAAATAAAGATGATGAAGATCCTCTCAATTATTTTGCAATAATTTCATAAAGAATGGCGGAAGGTAAATTAAATTAATTGTCATTCGGGTTTAAAAATCTATCCCTGCAATACCATTCAGCCAGCTAATAGATATACGAAACAAGTATAATACGAGCCATATTTGTTGAAAACTGTTAAAAAAGTATACCAAGCAGGAATTATGAAATGTTGAAAATCATCTCCTTATATAGAGTTTGACGTCATTTTTGTTGCAAATTACTTGCAGGTATCCTGTATATATTTTTTCTTTATTATTTAAATTTGCTACACTTTTAAAGAAAATTGGGAAAACTCTGCGTTATGGGACAATTAAAAATTCTATAAAGTACGTGATAGATCAAACAAAGGAACGTGTGTTTAAAACATAGTTTCTCTCGTACCATCATACACAAGCAAATATTTAAAGACTATGTGGTGATTTTAGAAAGAAACCAAAACAGAGAGATTCTTGATTAATAAAAGAGAAGATTCAAGTCATGTTAATTATTTAAATTTTTATTTATAATTTTTTTATTATTTAAATCTAATACTAGACACCGCAAGCAGTAGGCACAGGTGATGTTTTAAATGAAATTTTAATTAGAAAAGGACATTTTGGAAGGAAATTTTTCAGTCCTAAGCTTAGGGTATAGTCTCCGGCATTCGCCATTTATGGGGATTGACGAAATCATGAAAAAATGCTCAATCAGAGAGGACAGTTCTGGAGTGATTTGAACTGCAGACCTTCTTAACAATACTCCAAGCGTTAACGAGCTTGGCCATTCGCGTCGATAAAGACAAGCTAAGCTTGAAAATTAATATTGTATGTTTAAAACTTTTTGATTAGATTTCTTTAAAGACTTTTATATACACTGCCAGAAATTCTCTATTAGTATCTACTCTAAGCATAAGTGAATGCGGAAGGTAGACCGAAAACTAGAATTGTTTGTCGATCAGTCACTGCCATTGCGCCCTAAACCTTTCCAGTTGGGGTGCATTCATCAAAGACGGGCATTAACAATGCGTCAATGGAATTCATTACAACCTAACCGTCGAGGATGCCGAGGTTCCGACGCCGGCGCATCGTGACGCTTCTCCCACCAAGCTGGCCTGGTGTATCGATTGCAAACAGCTCGCAGCGCCGCTCCTCGGTAGACTTGAGGAAACCACACGCTCCATGAGAAACAAGTGAATGTTGCAAATTTTAACAGCTTTCGAAAAACATATTTTTTCTTTTTCTTTTTTTCATGACGTTTGATGTTTGTGAATCTTCATGTCAGATTAAGTGCCAAAGGGCGGTCGGTGCGTGGGGTGAGTTGGGAGAAGTGCAAAGCATGACAGAGTATACAACCTTAATGTGACTAAGAACAAACATTGTTTTTATACCTTAAAAGGTGCGTTTTTATCGGTCCGGCGGCGTTCATCTGTAAGTGCATGGCAGTCACTGAGGAGAACTGCCTAGGAGTTTGCACTAGTCAACACTGACCTCAGCTCAAAGCAGGTGCTTTGGGATAGTCCAAGGATCGACTGGCAGTGATTACATAAATGATCCAGGTAAATGCTTTTTCATGTATTACAAACGCCCATTCTGAATGAAAATTAACTGTAAAATGGAAGTAAACATTCAAGTTAAGAGTCTTATTAGCTAGCAAAAGTTTCACGAACAGTTTAACATACGATATTAACATAAGCGTAAATGTAGACCTAATTTAATTCCTATGTTTTATTCAGTTTAATTGAGTTAATTAAAAATAAGGGTAGCGTAGAAAAGTACAAAAATGCGAAAATATCGAGAATCTTAGAAAACACAAATGAAAAACATATTTTGACCAGAAGTGTATAGTAACTTTCACTCATAAGGAGATTTATATGTTAGTATATGTGTTTAATACTTAATTAAGATAAATGATTATTACAAGGTAATAATAACATTCCTGAATAACATTCAGGAAAAGTTATCAAAGTGAATATTATTGATAATTCATTGCGAATCCGCAATGAATGTTTATTTAGTGCCTTCAAAATTCGCAAGCCCCAAGCATGTAACATCACTATAAAGTGCTGTTTCACTCGAATATTTTATTTATTTATCCCTGCAGCGCTCAAAGGCGGCGTTCTCAAGAGTATAAACAAGCCATTATGCAGGATGAGTCACCTAAAACTTGCACTGCAAATATCTTTGAAACAAAAACAGGAATTGAAGTGCGACTTTCACATGTACGAAATGCAGGAGAGTTATTCATTAAATTGTATGATAAAGCCCACACAAAAATGTAACAAAATATACTTTTCAACTTAAACGTGTTATTTTTAAGTGAAAACCCCGTGATATTTTTGAGTCAATTGTTGGTATAGAGAATAACTTAAGGAATTGCTCTGTTGGAGAACAGTAGTTACGTTATGTCACAAGGCATTGCAATGTGAAGTTCTCGCGTGAAATACCACGAAAGAGATAAACCTTTTCTTTCCGAAAGTAGCGATAAGAACAGGTTTATGCATTCTAATGGGATAATAACTTCGCGATTATCTGCACCTGCAGTTCACGCAGTTGAACGCAGGTGACACGATTGTGTAACTCTAAGGCGTTTCGTTGTACCTTAGGCGTCAACTTCGCCTTACATTTACATTTCTTGGGATGAAATTTATTTATTACAGTGCAAACTTCACCGTTTTAATGGTATTTTACATGTTACCAATTACATACAAAACAATAGAGGGTTTATATTAAAAAGCACAAGTTTTATATATTCTGTTGACAATTATATATGCTCACATATTTGAAAGGTCTGTATCACCTACTTTCAGCAATCACCATGGCTTCATGCCAGTGTAAGTCGTATTTAAATACTTACTTTCTTTACCCAAACACTCGGTACGCAGATTTCAAAGGAATTTAACCATTTCAGACAACCTAAGTTAAAAAGGTTTAAAAACAAGATCTGTGTGGTAATTTGTACCTCATGTGTCAGAGCAGCATAACTCAGAAATGAATATTCAGTTAAATCCACGATACGACATAATGATTTAAAAGAATTATTCCTTATCAAAATACTCTTTATATGGAGAAATTTTCAAAATGTTTGATTTTCTAAAAAATAAATGTAATGACTTTATTTAACTAACGTGTGTTTAAGATATTTTAAAGATAATAAAATGTACTGTTATCTTAATTTTTTTGGAATATATTCTGAAGATCTCTTCATACTGGATGACTTTCATACAACCGGAAACAGCAAGAAAGAAAGATTTTAGTTCACAAAAATGTAGATGTCCAATGTATTTCTTTGTGGATCTTACCATATCCAAGATATTTGTTGATTTTGGTATGAATTTTCCAATGCACACATTTCCTCAAATGGCATTCTTTTTATCTTGGCCATGCAAAGAGAAGAATCAAGTGTTGTAAGAATAATTTGTAAGACGGCGAGTAGAGATGGCCATGTGTCTGCAACACGCAAGAATAGCTAAACTTAGGTTTTATAATTATCTTTTATAAAACATAAGCTTATGAATGTAATGTTCATGTTATACAATTGGCTATCTCTATGTTTAAGTGGTCGTTCTAGTAATTTCCACTCAGAGGTCCGAGTTCAGCTTCCAACAGGAGAGGAAAATTTTTCTTCAACAATTCTGTGTCCTCGCCAGTCTGGAAGTATGAATGTGAATGTGCTTAATAGCTGAAAGTATTAAAAACCAATGCTAACAATACCCAGAGTTAAGAAAGTAACAATCAGTAGTTTCTCAAGTAACAATTACGTGACTGCCTCTATGATATTGAGGTTAGAAAGGTAGCTTCCGAATATAGATGTCGCAAAGGATAGACACTTTTCTGTAGCCAAAGGTATTTACCATACGCCGCAAACTGATTTTTTATATAATCTGTGTCCTGCACAGGTCACATCGGAAGATGAATGGAACGGGTGAAATGATACCCAAATGGGTCCAGAGTCCATAGAGCTTAGAGTTACCCCACATTCGTCTTCCAGGATAAGGGAAAACCCAGGAAAAACCTTATCCAGGTAACTTACTCTGATCGAGATTCGAACTCGGGGCCTCTTGAACGTGAGGCAGACATGCTTCCACCATGCTACCGAGGCGGGCCTGCAGTCTGAAGTATGGAGAGTGTAAAAGTGTGTGTGATAATGTTATGTGTATAGATAAAAATCAAATGTAATTAAACACGCAGATTGACATAATATTAATAATAATAATAATAATAATAATAATAATAATAATAATAATAATAATAATAATAATAATAATAATAATAATAATAATAATAATAATAATAATAATAATAATAATAATAATAATAATAATAATAATAATAATAATAATAATAATAATAATAATAATAATAATAATAATAATAATAATAATAATAATAATAATAATAATAATAATAATAATAATAATAATAATAATAATAATAATAATAATAATAATAATAATAATAATAATAGTAATAATAGTAATAATAATAGTAATAATAGTAATAATAATAGTAATAATAGTAATAATAATAGTAATAATAGTAATAATAATAGTAATAATAGTAGTAATAATAGTAATAATAGTAGTAATAATAGTAATAATAGTAGTAATAATAGTAATAATAGTAGTAATAATAGTAATAATAGTAGTAATAATAGTAATAATAGTAGTAATAATAGTAATAATAGTAGTAATAATAGTAATAATAGTAGTAATAATAGTAATAATAGTAGTAATAATAGTAATAATAGTAGTAATAATAGTAATAATAGTAGTAATAATAGTAATAATAGTAGTAATAATAGTAATAATAGTAGTAATAATAGTAATAATAGTAGTAATAATAGTAATAATAGTAGTAATAATAGTAATAATAGTAGTAATAATAGTAATAATAGTAGTAATAATAGTAATAATAGTAGTAATAATAGTAATAATAGTAATAATAGTAATAATAATAATAATAATAGTAATAATAATAATAATAGTAATAATAATAATAATAGTAATAATAATAATAATAATAATAATAATAATAATAATAATAATAATAATAATAATAATAATAATAATAATAATAATAATAATAATAATAATAATAATAATAATAATAATAATAATAATAATAATAATAATAATAATAATAATAATAATAATAATAATAATAATAATAATAATAATAATAATAATAATAATAATAATAATAATAATAATAATAATAATAATAATAATAATAATAATAATAATAATAATAATAATAATAATAATAATAATAATAATAATAATAATAATAATAATAATAATAATAATAATAATAATAATAATAATAATAATAATAATAATAATAATAATAATAATAATAATAATAATAGTAATAATAATAATAGTAATAGTAATAATAATAATAGTAATAATAATAGTAATAGTAATAATAATAATAGTAATAGTAATAGTAATAATAGTAATAGTAATAGTAATAATAGTAATAATAATAGTAATAATAGTAATAATAATAGTAATAATAGTAATAATAATAGTAATAATAGTAATAATAATAGTAATAATAGTAATAATAATAGTAATAATAGTAATAATAATAGTAATAATAGTAATAATAATAGTAATAATAGTAATAATAATAGTAATAATAGTAATAATAATAGTAATAATAGTAATAATAATAGTAATAATAGTAATAATAATAGTAATAATAGTAATAATAATAATAATAATAATAATAATAATAATAATAATAATAATAATAATAATAATAATAATAATAATAATAATAATAATAATAATAATAATAATAATAATAATAATAATAATAATAATAATAATAATAATAATAATAATAATAATAATAATAATAATAATAATAATAATAATAATAATAATAATAATAATAATAATAATAATAATAATAATAATAATAATAATAATAATAATAATAATAATAATAATAATAATAATAATAATAATAATAATAATAATAATAATCATAATAATAATCATAATAATCATAATAATAATCATAATAATCATAATAATAATCATAATAATCATAATAATAATCATAATAATAATAATAATAATAATAATAATAATCATAATAATAATAATAATCATAATAATAATAATAATAATAATAATAATAATAATAATAATAATAATAATAATAATAATAATAATAATAATAATAATAATAATAATAGTAATAATAATAATAATAATAGTAATAATAATAATAATAATAATAATAATAATAATAATAATAATAATAATAATAATAATAATAATAATAATAATAATAATAATAATAATAATAATAATAATAATAATAATAATAATAATAATAATAATAATAATAATAATAATAATAATAATAATAATAATAATAATAATAATAATAATAATAATAATAATAATAATAATAATAATAATAATAATAATAATAATAATAATAATAATAATAATAATAATAATAATAATAATAATAATAATAATAATAATAATAATAATAATAATAATAATAATAATAATAATAATAATAATAATAATAATAATAATAATAATAATAATAATAATAATAATAATAATAATAATAATAATAATAATAATAATAATAATAATAATAATAATAATAATAATAATAATAATAATAATAATAATAATAATAATAATAATAATAATAATAATAATAATAATAATAATAATAATAATAATAATAATAATAATAATAATAATAATAATAATAATAATAATAATAATAATAATAATAATAATAATAATAATAATAATAATAATAATAATAATAATAATAATAATAATAATAATAATAATAATAATAATAATAATAATAATAATAATAATAATAATAATAATAATAATAATAATAATAATAATAATAATAATAATAATAATAATAATAATAATAATAATAATACCGGTGGCTCCCGGCGGCCACCATTGGTACTGGTATCCAGCACTGCTATTTAACCAAACAAAAATATCCTAACCACACAAAACTATCAATTACAGATTAATTAATTACCAACCATAAATTTTAAAAATGAACAATTATTAATTTACCTACTTTCAAAAATTAATAAAATATTCTCACAATTCATTATAATTTAAAAAACAGAAATATTATTAACAGAATCATATAACATTTCAAAATTATTATTGACAATCATGAATATAAACATATAAAACATACATAAACTTAATAGACATACAAGTTTACTTTAACTTCCTAAAATATTATTTATAAAATTAATATCACAATTAAAATTTGACACCAAGAAAAATTTTAATACTCAAAATTAATTTACGCTTCCAATTAAAACATAAATTTTAATATAAAACATTTTAAAAATGCAAATTTAAAATGTAATTTATTATTAATCAAATATTACTTATTTAAATTTTAAATTTTTATTATTTAATTTAATAATAGAAATATTATAACTTTATCACATTTTATATATAACAGTTTTAATATTAAAATCAGATAATAATATTTAAAATATTTATACATGTCAATTTCTATTTAAGATTTTCAAACATAAATATAAACCTTTATAACTTCAAAATACAGGAGATTTATTTATTATTCGGAAATAATAGTTATAAAGGTACTTCACAAATAACAATTAAATTAAAAAAATTATATCAGCATCATGCAACTTCTCATTCAAAAGAAATTGAAACTCTATTATCTAAACAAATAAATAATAAAAATAATTTTTTAAAATTTTCCCTACATTTTACCACTTCAATCGCTATCACTCTCAATTTGATTAATAAAGGATATTTTAATAACATTTGACCTACATTTTAACACTTTATTCACTATCACAATCAAATTTATTAATAAAGAACAGTTTAATAAACCTTTCTCTACATTATAGCACTTTATTCACTTTCACTAATAATTTGATTAGTCTGTTTATAAAAATACACACACATTATTGAATGTCCAACCGACACTTTATCACTCTCTTTCATTATCACTTTCAATTTAAGCATATTACATTGATAAGATGGACCATAACGCTGTTGCTATAATGCTGCCATATTGAAGCCTCCATGTCGGCACTGCCATTTATTCCTCTCCGCTGGTGTTGATATATTCGAAGTCATCTCCTACATGGTCACTTGCCGTGGGATATCAACTACTTCTGATTTGCCGTCCTCTGCAAGCTCCACCTTTGTAGATAAATTATGCGGCTCCCTGGTAATCTGTTGCGCCTAATTCTCCTACCTTCAGCCCAATCTTATCATCCTATTAATATAATATAATATTATCTTCAATTGATATTTATTTCTTCATCGTTTCCATTTCCTCCTTCTTGAATATCCTGTTCTATAACATCTGGATTAATATTACGATTAATTATATCATCGCCTATATTTGATAATCTTTCAGATCTTCTTACGAAAATTTCCTCCTGTACCGGAACAATTATTCTTTGTGGAATTTTTATTTCAATTGCTTGTTTACTAATTGTATTGGCCATTGATTGCAATTGGCAAAATAAATCTTTATCTCGAATATCATAAATCCTATAACCCTGTAATGATCTTCTTTCTTCCTCAATTAAATGCGCATATTTAGAGCATTCAAAAACACATGTTCTGACGTGTCTTGTGTATTACATATATCACATGCATCGGTGGGTGATTTATTAATTTTGTTCCAATATGTGCCATAAGGGCCATGTCCCGTCAAAAATGAATTACTCCTATAGTTGAAATTTTCATATTCATATTGTAATCTTTCTCTAATATTTCCAAAAAAATAATATGTCCTCCTTCCTTCTTTCATAATATCCCATTCCTCTTGTCACATTTCAAATAATTTGTTCTTCACGTTCCGTGTTTTCTGATAATGACCATCCATTATTTCAAATACTTTACTCTGATTTCCTTTTTTTTTATCCAAAAACATGCTCCTCGATAACGCAGAGTATAATCTATAGGCCAAATGCCTGTAATTACTAATAGTGCCATATTTGGTGTTGTATTAACGGCTCCAGTAAACCTTAACAATATTTTCCTCTGAGAACTTCTTAATAAATTGCGTATTAGGATGTAGAAGTATTCCTAAATATTGTTACATGACGGTTTTAGGGGGTTGATAGGAATTGCGAGAGGTGCAAAGGTACAGGGTTTGGAACCCGGTGCCGAGATCATATGCTACATGGCAAAACTACCAGGTGTTGTAGGGGTTTTGAATGGTAAGGGGTTTTAACCTTTAACCGCATGTAACTGGGAGCATAGCTATGGATAAGGTAGAGCAGAAAAACTTCTAATTCAAAATGAACTGAGTAACCGTATTTCAGAGATGCCTAGCGTTTCTACAGGACACTCCCTGGATCCGGAGGATATCAGGGGCGCTTTAGTAACATTTAAATACATAATAACATAATGCAGCTATACCCTTAGAGATGCGTTGTTTGTATGGCTGAACCTTGTGCAACTGGCAAGAGATGTACGGTCTGGTGTACACTGCTGGCGATCTTAATCGTAGTAGCACTTTAAAATAAGCGCTTGTTAATGTTTATAGAGTCCATCAGCAAGTCCTCTCTCAAATCTGTCAAGTCCCCGCGGGTGCTAACTCAACCCAGCTTAAATAGGGGTCCTAACGAAAAGCCAATTCAGCGATTCCCACGTTAACTGTTAATTTCCTCCCAACTGCACCATATTGTGCAATCATTGTTTACATCATTGAGAGCATGTTTAGACCTGTTACTGGCCACCTAAGCATTATTTCCGTTGATCAGCAGGATGTGTGATTCATTTTTTACAAAATGGAGAATATGCTGAGGCCTGTTACAGGCTACCTGTGCATTATTATCCTTGCCCAGCAAGATGTGTGATTCACCAGTCCAAAGTACATGTTTTGCCAATCAGCATAATTTAAGCTTAATCATCAACAAAGAGTTTTGCTCAAACTCAAGGCACCGAAAATAAATGTTACATAATAATGATTATAGTAGTTTACAGATCTTGCTCAGCCTATGCATGCAACACATCCCCATCGATTAATTTGCTGCCCTCAGAAAATCCAAACGACTGGTAACGTTTACACATTTTTAAGTGGAAAATACATAAAATAATAATGTACACTTACAAAATATTGTGCCTGGTAACATGGGCAACCAAGCATACCTGCTAGGTATAAATACAAATAACGAATGCAAGGTTAATTAAAATTTTTGTGTACATAGTAATATAATAAAAAGTGTAATACCTGAAAAACAAAATAGAGAAAAAATTAAAGGAAGGGGGGAAAACCAGGAAGGAAGGAAAGCAGATTTTCTTTGGATACTCCCACGTTGGACGAAGTCCAGAGTTCTATGGATGGACTCTGCACCACCAATATGAGTCATACTTTAACATACGGGAGTCATTCCACAAGGTACTGCCACTAAATGCACAGAAGTGTCACTATAGTTCTGCCCACACGGCCCTAGCTGCTAACCGTACCGTCTCACTGACAAAAATTTGACTGTGCTTCCTGCTTCATCCTAGTGATCTTCATAATAGTTTGATCTTCATAATAGCTTCATCCTTCATAATAGTTGGAGCAGGAGAGCTGACGAAAACCTGGGGTTATGGCTTGCTGTCAGTATATATTGGCTTGAATATACTGTGCTCTATTGCGTTGATTTGCTAAGTCCTTTCGAAAGAGCCGACGAACAGGTTCAGAGGTAGAATTGCAGTATGAAAGGTAATCTACCTAGCTTTGCCCTCCTGCGTCACTGCGATAGGTCCTTGCAGATGAGCTGACGAAAACACGGAGGAGTGACTTGCAAATTGTTTAACTAAGTCACTCTCGCAGTGTTGGAGTTCATCTTGGTATAGTTGCTTCACTGATTACCCAGGACATACGGCAGCTCCAACCATTCATCGAAATGCAGTAGTTCATCTGGAAAGAGCTGACTGCTCTTTCACAGTAAATTGGCAGCATGAGCCACTCCTGATGAGGTACAAATCATTTGGGAAGGGTTGCTTTCCCAGGGAAGTAGCAGCTGTGAGGGTCCGTCTTCGTGGACGTCTCCCTTCTGGTAGCTCAACCATGGCGTAGGTACCTGGTGTCTGGCGACGGTGATACATTTTATGCAGCAATAGAAAACAACTTAGTATTAGGGGCGAATACCAAACATTTGTATAGGGTAGGGGTTTGGTAAATGGGACCAAAGAGATGGATAGATGCTCCAGGTGTTACAAATTTTACAATTGAATTGATAAAAATGGAATCCAACACAAAATAAATACATTGTAAATAATCAAAAGTACCAGTTGAATATACTTTATGGTAGTGGAACATGTATGAAAATATGTTAAACAATTGGTTGGGTTTGTAGAAAGAGACAGAAAAAAAATAGCTAAGCATTATGAAAAATACAAAAATGAAATTTTATGCTTGACTTATGGCGAAGTACCATAAGCAGAGTTATTAAGAAAATACATAGATGTTCCACTCAGTTCGTAACATACTAAATAACAAATATTTAAAATTAAAATATGCTACCAATGGTAAACAGATTACAGATATTATTTATAGTGACATAATGAATTACATTATATCACTGTGTTGAACTAAAACTTATGTAACTGCTGTTAAAAATTAAACTATTAGAATTTCAGAGCATGAATGCAGTGAACACACATATTAGATACGTTGGTGCATAAATACAGAGCAGTATTTAATTACATCTGCACTAGATTACATAACAATACTTGTGTCTGATAGGTTGACGGAACAGTAGATATTGAATAAGACACATAAATAATAATGAATATAACAAGTCGTGATGCTGGGAAGTAACAGTTCATCACATATACATAGAAAATAATCTTAACAACACACAGAGGACATTTTTATAACTTTATGTTCCCACGACAAAAACTGGTTAACTGACTCTGGCAGTCGCTGGTCTAACATGAGATATTGACACAAGAGGTATGCTGTTACAAAGTATGTTCTAGGATATTTATGAAACAGAATCGATCTTATTACCTTTATTATATAGTATAGTATGATTTGATATTGAGATTAACAGCACTGAGTTAGGTCACTGATATAAATGGTTGTTACATAACAATAATTATTTCTGTATTCCCTGTTGATTAGTCTACAATGAATGTGAGTAAGCTCTGTGGCATTTTGAGTATAAATTATTACAGAAGGGTATGGTCATAATAAATGTAGCGGTTTTCATTGTAGGTTCCATGGCATCGCGTCTGCAAAGAGAACTCAACAGATGGATTAGTTCAATTATTTTTTGGTTATATTATCCATACATAGCAAGAATAGTCTTATGAGTCTTTAAGTTTGTGCTTTAGACTGAATTAATGGGCAGTCACAGGAGTAGCTACACGGCAGAGGGATTTAAAATGATTACTTGAGTGCTTGTAAAATATCACATGATGATTAAAATAAATTGAATAATCTGCAAATACATACTTTTAAGATAAGTGGTGGCTGTCTATAGACATATTTAAGGGTGAGTTGGGGGGGCATCTGAATTATACGAGTTAGAACCAGAGGTAACACTTGAGTTTAAAAAGAAAATTCTGTGCGTTTCTTTGATTACTCTTCTTTCGGTCATTTTCCTTGCTTTATCCTTAAATTATTACCGTTAATACAACTACTTATACTATCTTAGGACTTTTGTTTATTTATTCTCATTCATACCAGCATCACTCTTCACTGTAAGCTGATTGAGGGACGTCTTCCTCACAGCAAAAACTTCACATACATACTGCGTAGTCATCATTCTTTACTATAAGTTAATGAACGATGACCATCCCTTCATAGCAGAAATGTTCTCATTTACGCTACGTAGCAATTATTCACCTTTCATTTATAGTTGCTTATAGGGAAAACGCTTGCGCGAAAAATCCCTTTTATATCACATCAGATCTGACTAAATCAAATCACCAGGAGAGGCGTACACAACCTGGGGTCTCGCGACCACTGAACTCCTCTGTCACTCATACAAAAAACCCTCTTATAGCTTGGAAGCTAGAAACTAGAGGATACCATGGTATATGCGTATATATTCACCAAATTTGTCACCGAAAATCTTACGATGGATTCGGGACAGAATACATTAACACTAGAATCTATAAACACTTAGAAAGAGCCTCTAGGAACGCCTCGCGGTTGTTCTTAAGGTCAAAGGGTACTACAAACAAACATTATCTTAACAAATCCTAAGCCTTTGTTTACATCGACCATAACCTATAACTTCTAAGCACACATAATATAAGGTCACATTAAACTGAGTTATAATTAAAAACACGGTGTACCTCTGGTGTATTTTAAAGGCATGGGGGGAATAAAATAAGACAAAAGGGTTATTTATTATGATGGTGATAGCAAAAGATAAGGGCATTAAAGCTTTAAATTGTAATTTAGATTTTTATTAAGACGATAATAAGAAAGATTACAATGGTATAACATTCTCAGGAGTGAAGAAATACGTGCCGTGGACAAAGGATGCTTTGCTTGTCGAAAGTGTGATTTTGCTGTTGCAAATTTGATTCGTTTTGCTATGTCAGCGGTTCCCAAGTCATCGGTGCGAGAATTTCCGGTGGAAGCAGTGTTAAGGAAAAGAAATATGTGTAATATGAGTTTCCTATAAGATTGGAAAACTAAGAAGTTTTCAGAAAATATCCTTTGAATATCTTTCCAAATTAAAGTGAAAAACAGATTCTTCTGGGAGAAAGAAAAACTAAGGATTAGTTACGAATAGGGGAAACTGTCATGTTAAAACGGTAAGAAGATGGGAAGTCATTTTAAGGTAGTTACGAAAATGAACCATGAGTTAAATTCATGTTAACCTATAACGGTAGCTGAGGAGTGGGGTGGCTAGTTGATTTTAAGTAGATTTAAACATGAGGTGTAACAGGGTAATGCAGCTGTCACATACATAAAATGGTCAGTTGAGGTAGAGGGCTATGACATGGCTGGTTAATCAAATATATAAATCAAAACAAACACAAAAAAAAACTTGGTGCAGAAAAATACAAGGAATGCAGGTTAAGCAATTCGGGACATTTTGGTGAAAACAAAGAGATTTAAATCAGGTGGGCAGAACCTCTGGTACGTAAGTTAAGACATATAAACACGATCATTTTATGGAATATAATATAAATACATCGGTCTGGTAAACACAGATTTAGGGTAACAAAGTTGTAGTTGACTATATTATTTAATGAATAGAAATTTAATAAGTATTTTAAGTACAACCTTATGAGCAAATATGGTAAGTACATAAATATCGAAAGAGCAAAATAGCAAAATTACAGTTCTGAGGGATATCGGCAAGGAAAAGGTATAGTGGCGTTCATAGAAATGAAATGAAATGTGTAGTGTTTAACGCCCGCTTTTACTACATACGGCACCGCAGGCGGTGACACTGATGATCATGAGATGAAGATAGAGCACCGGTGGAATGAGATGGCGGGGGAAACCGGAGATCCAGGAGAAAACCCGCCCCAGCGCCCTGTTGTCCACCGCAAATCTCACTTTGCGGTCGCCTGGGAACGAACCCGGGCCGCCTTGGTGAGAGCCAAGTGCTCTAACCACTGAGCCACGGCGCGGCCCTGGCGTTCATAGAACAATAAAGGATGGGTAGATTAATATTGTGAAGATATAAGATTATTTTAGAAAAAAATGGTTTTACAAGGCACTTAGACGCCATATACCAACCGCCACTGCTGTAATCAAGGTTGTGGACACAGTGTGATTTAATGTCGACTCGAAGTTACCGTTCGAATTACAAATTCAGAAAAATCACATGGTAGAAGGAAGCAGGCTGCAGACAGATAGGAAGTACAACGTCCACACTTGTATACATGTTGCCAATATGTAATATCTGTGTTTCGGCTGAAATTTATATTTGTATGGATATAATGAAAGGGTTATTTACAGCAACAATCAGAAATGTGAATTTAGTGTAATATATTAAATATAAAAGGATGTTCGGGAGCGATTGTAGGTTGAATTTTATTGCAAAAGGAAATGGTGTAATGTGAAAAGTGAAATTTACATGGATTAGCTGTTTGCCGTTTGAAAGGTGAGTAGAATAAATTCAAATAAAAGCTGATAGAATTTAAGAAAGAGAAAAAAAGACGAATGAACATATTTTTATAATGTTACTGAACTAGTCGGAAAACAAGTCGGCTTAATCTTGTTTATGAATAAATGATGAAAACAAACAGTGGATTAAAATATGAATTAATTAGGTATTTTTGTTGTAAAATATTAAGCATTTATAAAGTATGAACGTGTATTTTGTTGAAAAGTGACAAATGCACTTGAATATTTAACCGTGATTATTAACTGAAGTCTGGTTGAGGAAATAATGTATTCCATATTCTGCTATAAAATTAAGTAGTTGAAAGCTACACACCGATGTTTTAAACAATATTAGGTTGAATTAATCAAATGAATAGTGGGTGAAACTGTTAAAGGTAATAGTAGAGGGAAGACGAATAATACTGAAAGCAATTCCAATTCTGTGAGCTTGCTTATGTTATAAGAAAAAAAAACGAGCTGATATCAATTCGAACATTTAGGAACAAGGGATGTATAGAAGAATGTACTGCGTTTGTTATGGTGGCGGTAAGCATAATTAAGTGAAGCTTTAATGATGAATAACTTATCTAATTTAATCTATTTATTTTATTAATTCAGTTATTAGATATTTTATACGTGTTTTATAGCTATAATCGTAAATGTAGAGTCATATAGGCAGCGTTTACTTGATCGATGTGTCACATACAAAATATGATTTGGAATATACATTGCAACTTTCAGATGAACTGGCAAGGAAACATATAATTGGCACTGAAGGTTCAAATTGAAATGGAATCGTCACTAATTAATTAAGTACGATTTAGAGAAGATTAAATATTATTTTGGGTTTGGAGAGATTATATCAGCAAAAACAAGCGAGGTAATATGCAAAATATGGAGTGTTATTTTGTTGGTAGAGAAATTAAAATTATTTGTACCTTATTTGTCTAGCATTCCCGTATTGTGTCAAAAAGGATCAAATTTTGGTAAAAGAAATTTTTGTGGGCTAATTTAATGGAAAAATTAAATAAGTAAAATTAAATGTAACTGACAAGCAAGGTAAAGAAATAATTAGTATTGATAGAAGAAGAAACATGAGTATACACTGTAAAATGTAGAATTTCGTGTCTTTGTATTTTGGAGAAAAATCTTCTATCATAATTCAAAACTATCATTGTGTCAAAAACATTAAGTATGGATGAATAACATGTTAGTATTCGGATTTGTTTTAAAATTTTGAGGCTGGGTGTGTCACCATCATTTAAATTATAAGTTTAGCACATTCATCAGCAGTGTTTAACATTATATAATTAGCTGTAGATACTGAAACCATAGGAAGAAAATCATGGTTTGCTCAAGATTAACAGTTAGGAAAATATAGTTTTGATAATAAAATAATTAAATTATACTTAAAATTTGAATGAGCATTGAAATTAAAGGACATTATTTTAAGGTTACATAAAATTGTATGTTGGGGGTTTTTGTCATGAGAATTTGAGTTTGTGTTATAAATTATAACCAAGATAAAACATATAGGGTTTAGGATTTTAACCAATTGAGAGGAAATTTAAAATATTATAATGTTGTCTCTAAAACTCATAATCAATAGTCCTATACTGATATTTGCTGTGCAGAACACAGTCGTAATTGTTTTTGTTGTCTTTTTTGTTGAATTATTATAAAACGGTTGAAGGGGATTTGTCTAAAAGATAACGGGAGACTGACAGGAATAAATGCGTTAAATAAGTGTAAGAAATTTGTGTAACGTGTAAAGAAGAAAAATAACAAACAAACTTTTAAGTATTGACCTTTTGGGGGAAATTCCACATGATATAAAATGCTATATTATGAAACCCATGTTAGAATACCGAGTCCATGAATAAGAATTATATACTTGAAGTAAATAATCGATTGATAATATGAGCTTACCAGGTAATGAACTTAAAGTGAAAATTAGTAATGTTTAATCTCAGTAGAAATATAGCTGAAAAGTAGTGAGGCTATTATTTCAATTTGATCATGCCGTGATTTTTTCTTTGCTTAGGTTATGGGTTTACGTTACCATCTATCTTAAGTTTGGAGGTTAGAGAAATAGTTTAAAAACCTCTAGTGTTTGAGTGAGGGTTATGAAATGTGTGTATGTGTCTTTGCTTTCCAGGATATATTTTGAGAATAAAAAAATTGTGTGGATTGTTATGACTTTTAGGAATTCAGAGTAATCGTAAAATCATCCTATTGAACGAGAACTTTTAGGAATTATTGAAAAAGTAGTAAAAAACCATGTTGGAATACTTGTGCTAACCTATCTAGGAGAAATGTTTTTAAGACATGGGAGGGGAGAAAGATTGAGATTGACAGACCTGAAATCATTGATTTTTTACCTTTACTTCCTTTTTTGTTAGAGTTTGCCCAAATGACCTTGCTGTCGACGGGCCCTAAAACACCACACACTCACTCGCTTTGTAACCATATGAGTTGTCCTCGATTATGTCACTTGCGACCCATGAAGGGTGTTTTAAGATAATTTGCTGCCGTTAAGAAAATTGGAAGTGTTGATAAAGTCGTTTGTGTGATACCTGTAAATGGAGTACTATAGGGGTGTAATCTCGATACATGTACTATGTTATCATACTTCTTTAGACCAGTGACACTTTTAATGCGATAGTTTACGGGGCTTGTTTGTTCTACAATGATAAACGGTCCATGATAACGGTGGAGCAATTTAGTGGTTTTACCCTTTATCCTTTTCGGAGTGAATAGGTTTACCAAATGACGAGGCTGAAATTTGAGTGTACGCCGTTTTCTATCAAATAGCGCTTTGTATTTACATTGTTATTGTTTGGTGTTATCCTTAGCTACGTGGCGAGCTACGTGAATCTGTTTTTGTGTAGATCGAACAAAAAGATTATGTTGTATGTTTCAATTGGACTTCATTGGGTAAGGTTGGATGTCGCCCATAGAGAAGGAAAAAGGATGAGTACCCAGTAGATTTTTGTCTTCTAGAATTATAGGCAAAGATGACATGGGTCAATGCTGTGTCCCAGTCGTCCTGCTTAGTTGAAACGTAGTGAGATAACTTGTTTATTACTGTTTGGTTTGCTCGTTCGGTTAACCCATTGCAAGCCGGGTGATAGGTCGTTGTGAAGGATGGACTAACTCCCACAGTTTTTAGGAGATGCTGCATTAGATCACTTAAAAAGGCAGTGCCTCTCTCCGATAGAAGTTCCACTGGCGCCCCGTGCCGAGAGATGATTTGTTCTAATACAAATTGTGCCACATGGTCGACGGATCCTTTGGGGATGGCGCGAGCCTCGATCCACTTTGTAAATTATTCAGTTGCTAGAACGAACATAGTTTTACCGGTTATGTAGCGGTGTACGGGTTCAACCAAATCAATCCCTCACCTCTGGCCGATATAATCTATGAGTATTGGCTGTAAAAGCCCGGCTGGTTTAAGATATTTGACTCTTTTTCGGCCTTGGCAGCTTCGACAGCTATGGACGTACTTTTCGATGTCTTTCTTCATACCTAACCAGTAATATCGCGAGTGAATTTTTGTAAAGGTTTTCGTAAAACCTAGGTGCCCGGAAGGAGGCTCGCTGTGACACAAACTTAAGATTTCGTGTTTCAGCTGGTCTGGGATGACCAGTAAGTGCAAGGGTCCTGAACCTCTCGCGTTTTTGCGGTACAGGACTCCTGATTTCAAAGTATAGGTTTTTGCCTGTCGTAACTTGGGTGAGGTGGAGTTAGGATCTTCCAACATAGTAATTAAGGGTAGCAACTTGGGATAAGCTCTTTGTTCATTTGCTACCTGAACTGGTGTTAATACATAAATTGGCAAGTCGTCCAATTGTTCCATTAAATGAGGGTTTGGTTTGTCCACAGGAAAACGGGAAAGAGCGTCCGCGTCCGTGTGTTTTGCACCAGATTTGTAGATGTTGGAATAATCACATTCTTTAACTTTCAAAGCCCAACGTGCTAATCTTCCTGTAATGTCCTCTAAATTACGAAGATAGCAAAGTGAATGATGATCACTCACAATATTGACGGGAAAGCCATAAATATATGGTCTAGCAGGTGTTAGACCGTATACTATTGCTAGTAATTCTAGTTCCATTATACTGTAATTTTTTCATGCTTATTTAGAGAACGTGAACAGTAAGCAATTGGATGCAATTCACCATCCATGCGTTGCAATAGAGCGCAACCAATGCCTAATGTAGAGGCATCTGTATGAACTTCTGCATAGGCTCCTGGTTGATAGTGAGATAGTACTGGGGCAGTTCTTAGTAAATGTTTAAGTTTATCGAATGAGTCTTGTTGTGTTGATGTGCATTCAAAATCTTTGTTTTTTCGAGTTAGTTCATGAAGGGGTGAAGCAATAGAAGCGAAATTCGGGACAGAACGTCTATAGAAAATAAATAGGCCAAGTACTTTCCTGACATCCTGAATATTTTTAGGGGCTAGCAAATTTTGAATAGCTCGTATTTTATCATTATCAGGTTGTATACCCTTAGCGGATACAGCAAATCCTAGAAGTTTGACTTTTGACGTACCAAAAAACATTTTTCTGGGTTTAGTTTGAAGTTATGTTTACATAGTTGACGAAAGACTTCTTTTAAATTAGTTAATAATTCAGGAAATGTTGGAGCAAAAACAGCAATATCATCCAAATAAACCAGAGGCTTTTTATAACGATCACCTAATAAATTGCCAGAAACTTCTGAGAAAAACCTAGGGGCATTAACAAGTCCGAAGCTTAGACTGTTAAATTCATATTGGGAATAAATTGTAACGAAGCTTGTATACTTCTTGCTTTTCTCATTGATAGGACCTTGAAAATTGCGCTTAATAAATCGAAACTGGAATACCATCGCGAGTTGCCTAAGTAACTAAGCAAATCATCATGAGCGGTATGGGGGAGGAAGTTGTTTTTGTGACTGCATTAAGCTTCCAATAATCTATACAAAATCTCATTTCACCACTTTTCTTTTTAACTACGACCACGGGTGAACTCCATGGACTATGGGATCCGCGAGTAATCCCAGTATCTAGCATTTCTTGAATTTGGGAATCTATGATTTCTCTTTGTGCATGAGATACACGATATGGTTTCTGTTTTATGGGTATTTCATCTGTGACCTTTATTTTAAATTCTCCTATATCTATTTGACTTAATTCTTGCAATTTTGTAGCAGACATGACGGTATTTCTGTAATAAACTAGTCATTTGCGATTTATGTTCTAAAGTTAGTTGTGAATGGATGTTAAATTTAGCATTTCCAAGCTTGACAGGTTGGGAATCCGTAGAAGACCAATTAGAAGCCTGTATAGGGGTTACTTCGTAAGCATTAGCAAGGGTTGTTCTAGCAAAGATAACTTTTTGTTCAGCACTATTATTATGTACTGGTATTGAACACTGCCCTGCATTATCGAATAAGATAGGTGAAATTTGTAAATCTTTCTTTTGCATAATCGAGTCTCTGGGTTATAACAAAATTTGTCCTGGTATATCAAGATTAATTTTTACTGGTACGTTCATGGAAGTGAAAGAAGGTATACGAGTGTCCTGTGTACAATATGCCTTATGTACGGGATCAGGTTCCTGTTCTGGTTCAATTATAATCTGAGCCAAATGACACTTTTGTTTTTCGCTGCAGTGTATATTTACTGCACTATCGTCAGATATCTTAAGAGTTATGTCGTAAGAAGCTAAATTAATAATAGCATGATATTTGTTTAAAAAGTCCATCCCTAACAAAAGAACGTGGGCGAACTCTCGTGACACTAAGAGTTCCTCTGTAAACTGTACTCCTGCGATTTCAAACTCAAGATGGATAGAATAACAAGCATCTAATAATTTATTGTCAGCTTTGCGAAGAAGCAAACTGTTAGATATTGGCAATATGGGTGAAGTTATGAAACATTCACGCACTATGCTAACGGAACTGCCGGTGTCAAACAATATGCTAACCGGTTGGTTGTTAGATATAATACCCTGAGTCGTAAGTACATTCATAGGCCGAATATGTGAAACTGTAAGATCTGGAATATTAGCTGTTATGGGCGCCACGGACTTTAGTCCCGTGGCATCCCTAGCCCGTTTGGGGGACATTGTCTAAGTCTGCAATTTATTGCTGCATGACCTTGGCGGTGCCATACAAAACAAACAGGTCGCCCATCAGCTGTTCTACTGTTTGTTTGCCAGCTGATTTTTTGTTTAGCATTAATGGGTCTCTGGGAAAAATTAGTTTTGGACGATCTGTAAGAGCAACGTGTAAAGTGATTACCGGGGGTAGTACCACGAGCGTGACCAGGGGTCAATGGCCCTGACACACGATAAGAGGTACTAGGTCTGTTATTATGTGAAAATTGAAGTTTTTGTATCTGTTTTTGTAAGGTTTGAACGGCTTGAGTCAAGATGTCAATAGGATCTGATGAATTGGCATGGTCAATGGCCGAAACAGGCCTCGGTGTTGATCTGTGCATTAAGTCAACTCGTTGTCCAGCCAGGCAGCTAGCTGTTTCTATTCTACGTATAAAAATGGTTAATTCGTCTATGGTTTGGGGGTTTGCTGGCAGCACTTGTTCCAGCAAGGACGGTTTAAGTCCACGGGTAACGTGTCTTATGCGTTCACGTTCAGTCATATTCGGTTTTACTTGGTCACAAAGGGCTAGAATGTCGTAAGTGTATTGTTCTGTAGGCTCGGCCAAATCTTGGATTCTTTGCTGAAGCCGACATTCTAAAACGTCCTCGTGCGCTGCAAGGACGAAAGCGTGTTGTAAAGCAGTCTTTAAGTCGGACCAAGTGTGGTGTCTATGTCGATGGGCAATAGTTTCGAACCAGTTAGCCACTGCTTCATGCAGGTAACAGGATAAATACTGTGTTTTGAAATGGTCATTCCAACCAATGGCTGCTGCTATAGTATCAAAATTATATGAATTAGCAAAAATGTCTTGCCCTGGTCTGCCATCGAATACTCCAGGGTCAATGAACGGGCGAGCAAACGACATCATTGATAATCTGGAAGGCTTAGTGTTTAAGTCCTCTCGAGTTGAGGGGTTGACCGGAGGTATTGAAGTGGTCATGATGTCGTCGTCTAATGCCGAAGTAGAAGATGAATTTGAAAAGGTGGGAGAGGTCTGTAATTTAGGGGAACATACAGTTAAGTCTCCTACGCTTAAACTTCTTACTTTATCAATGAGGTATTGGATAGGTTGTCGGAGTCGACGACTAATTTTTTGGTTAATTTTATGCATAGATTTCGAAAGGTCTATAACATCCGAGGAAATCTCCATAATATCGCCAACAGCTAGGGCATACGTTTGGACTGAGTTATTTAATAATAATTGATGTTACTTAATGAGCTCACGAATTTCCTGACTCACGGGGCTATTACTTGGAAACTTAGGGGACAAATCCATATAAGGGTAATTAACAAATAAAGTAGAGGCCCCACAAAAATTATTAAAACTAAAAGTAATAAAAATTGCAGTAACACAACAATTAACATATGTGGCAATACAAAATAACATGAAATCATTACACCATATGAATAAAAAGTACAACAATAATGCATCTGAAAAAATAATGTGTTAGTATTCTGTACACATGCTGGGAAAAAACAAGAATAAAATCCACTCTGCTGAAAGTAATATATTACTGTGCTTGAAAATACCACTAACAAAACCAAATGTCTGAATCTAAAGTTTGCATAGAGAAAAATTCTGATATTAGGAATTACAAACAGCTTTGTTCGAACTCAAAACACCGGAAATAAATGTTACATAATAATGATTATAGTCATTTACAGATCATGCTCAGCCTATACACGCAACAATGTTTCATTTCTTTGAAGTGTTTTATGGGTTCATTGTTGGATTTTATGATTGGATTTCCCTTAAATGTACCTTTTAAGATCATATAACCCGACTTAGCTGATGAGATCTTCATTTTTGATTTTCTACACAAATTAAAAAGTTCCCTTAATAAGTTATTTCCTTTTTCTTCCAATATTTTTCTTGAATCGGCTTCCACCAAGAATACAATATCATCTGCATACGCCACTACCTTAAGCAGATATTATTGCTCTGAATTTGTTCCAATAATGTTTCCAAAATAATATCCCAGAATGTCGGTCCGAGGATCGAACCCTGGGGGCATCCCTTGGTAATGTTTTCTGTAACAGTCTTATGTACGCCAACAAGTTGTACTTTTCTATTTTTACAATAATCCTCTAAGATATTGTATAATATTCTTGGATAATTAAGTTGTCTGAGCCTGGTGAAGAAGTATGGCTACCATACGTTATCAAAAGCTGCAGCGATATCCACAAATATTGCCATACATATTTTTGTTTTGATATGAGGGTAATCTATATCTCCACTGAATACAGTAATTTGGATTCCACTAGTGCTTCATACATTCTTTCTAACCACTTATTTCTAGCTGATATTTGCATATTCTTATTCCATTCATTGCCGCCCTGCCTTTTGCTTCAATTTTTCTCCTGTGTGCTCCCCACCTTCCACTGTATTAATTTCATGTTTGTCAATGTAAAATCAGTAAGACATTACTTAATGTTACAAAGATTAGTTTTGATACAAATTCTTTAGTAACTAAGACTAAATTTTAAAAGAGATGAAAGAAAGTACTCTGTTAAAGAATAATGTTAGTATTACTACTGTTACTACTACTATACTACTACTACTACTCCTCCTCCTACTACTACTACTACTACTCCTACTACTACTACTACTACTACTACTACTACTACTACTACTACTACTACTACTACTACTACTACTACTACTACTACTACTATGAATAGTAATAAATTACACGCGCGCGCACACATTCACACACCCATATATACACCCATTTATACATCTCTCTCTCGTTCTCTCTCTCTGTGTGTGTAGCTCTGAATTCAAATCAAGAATAATCGGTTCCCTACATTTTTTGCTTTTTCTGCTAGTCATCTACCGTAGGTAGAGAAAGCATTGCCTCCCGTTCAAAAATTTAGTGTCGGGATTTTATCACAAACGCACATTTTGGGATCCAATCAACTCAAAATGAAATAGTTTTAGAAATATAGAGCGTGTGTGGTGGGCGCATGCTTGTTTGCGTGCACGTCCGTGCCCTGTCAGTTTGCCAGTCTACGAACAGCATAACTCAAAACGAGTTTGAATTTCGCATCCCACACTACTCTTAAGGTGACAACATTTTCCGTAGCTTATGTTTTCCCTAAAATAACTGGTACAATTTTAATTAAAATAAAGGATTTTTGAGACACTAATGTGTGAAATTAAATGTTTATATTTATTCATCTGCGTGTAGCCTTCATCTTCACGTCGATTGATGAACTATACTTCCATACTTCAGAATTTACCGAAGATGGTTCAGAAATGAAAATTCGGAAACGAGCTAATTAAGGGAGTAGTCTATGTAAATTATTTTTTTTCTCTACTGCTTAGTTATATTAGGAGAGGAAGTTGTACGCACGAAGGTACACTACTTCACGAAAATGTATGTTTTGGACATCCTGAATATACAAATAATAATCTTAAGAGAACATTCCATGTGTGTGTGCTAACTGTAAGTCGAGTAGTGGTAGTAGTAGTAGTAGTAGTAGTAGTGGTAGTAGTAGTAGTAGTAGTAGTAGTAGTAGTAGTAGTAGTAGTAGTGGGAGGAGGAGGAGGAGGAGGAGGAGAAGGTAGCGAGTAGCTAGAATGGAGATTGAAGAGAGCGCAAAGGCTCGATTTTTTAAACTTTAGAGGCCGCGCCGTGGCTCAGTGGTTAGACCGCTTGGCTCTCACCAAGGCGGCCTGGGTTCGATCCCAGGCGACCGCAAAGTGAGGTTTGTAGTGGACAACACGGCGCTGGGGTGGGTTTTCTCCGGGATCTCCGGTTTCCTCCGCCATATCATTCCACCGGTGCTCCGTGTTCATCTCATGTATCATCAGTGTCATCGCCTGCGTTGCCGTATGCAGTAAAAGCGGGCGTTAAACACTACACACATTAAACTTTAGAGCAATCCTTATTTCCAATGTTATACGAATTCGAGTTCCTTGGAGCTTGTTAGTTCCAGTACTTCTTTTCCTGAAATAGAAAGTGTAATTTTATCAAATATTTGCACCACAAGACCAGATATTGTCTTCTTCCTGGGACCCTGCAATCTAACAGTGAATGCCTGGCGAATTCTTCACGTTCCCCTCCCAGTAGGGGACACCTACAGTGTGTAGGTGCTGTTTGATGTAAGTGCCGTTAATAATCCAGCTGTATTCCTAATTCTATCCCCCAATTAATTGTATAAGCAATTTGGCGACGGTTTTATTTAGCCCTATAAGTATGTGTTTACTCAGTGTTTGGCTGGAGATATTGTGAACAAAATAACTCAAAAACAAAAGTTAATTTTAATACTAAAAGTCAAGAGGATTTCAAAGAAAATCCCCTTACTCCAACCTAATTTTTAATAGAACATTATTCCTTGTTTATTTTACTTTGAAATGGATCCATTTTTAATTAAAATATCTCATTATAGAATATTTGTACGATAAATAAAATCTGTAACTTGAATTTTCTGCAATAGTTTGTAGAGTCCTCTTCATTATGAACGACTAAACCGTATAGGATCGACACAGAAATTGTGGATCTTGTTAAAGCACACAGTTTACCTATGCCGTATCATTTTCTGCCAATTGGTAATACAAAGATAATGGAAAAACCAGTCATCATATAACAATACGTTCTTTAAAAAGTCTGGCTGTCACGTTGACTCGGTATTCTTCAACGATATCTGTAAATTTGAATTGAGATTTATTTAGATTAACAAGAAATATAACAAGACGCCTTTTTAAGATGGTTTATAGAGTAAAATCGTTACCGAAAATCACGTGAATGCAAGGCTTTTTATTCGCACTGTTAGCCTTCATGCTTTAACACTCCTCAGGTTATTTAGTGGACATGCTTCAGAGTTTGCAGTGTTTGTTTCTTTCTGTCGTAAGACTTTGACAGCTAAATATTTCGATGCTGTTTCCGCAAAATTTTAAATAAAACATTTATTCTTAATAATTATGGACTATAATACAATGAAGCACAAAGTGAATATAATATGATTTTGAGTCGAACTAGTACTCCATGCTCCATATATTGCTAGTGTTTACCTAGAACGCACTTCTTTAGGATCATCCTATTATACTCAGCTAATGCCTACTGTGTCCGAACTTCATGTTCATTGGGAGACCATTAATGAAGCCCTAAACGCCTCCAAGGAGTTCACACAACTGAAATTCAACAGTCGACATTAGTTGAGGATGTTTGGAAGGTCCTAATAAGACGTGTTCTAGATAAGCTCTGACAATATATGGAGCATGGAGTAGTAGTTCGACTCAAAATTATAACTATTAAAGCCTTTATTACTTAATTTGTAATTATTCTTTTGTAAAACTGCATCCAGAATAATGTAAAATGGATAGAAAAATCACGCCCTAGTTATTGAATATAAAGTTATGTGTATACTGGGTGCTAACAAAACGTACAGAAAGTTGTAGAGTGAAAGGACGGTACCAAAAGAGGTATTCTGAGAATTGAAGAAAGGAATTGCACAAGCTGTGTTACTGCTCTACACGCGTTAACATATTACCTGGCAATCCGTCATGTTACGCGTTAGGTGTAAACAAAACACACTCTCGCACAGTACTAGTCAGTGTCCCTAGGTGTGTCTATTACGGAACCTAATGGGTGGATGGTAACTGTTCAGTACAGTACCCGTATGTATGTAAATAGTTTCTCTTGTGTATCATTACGCATTATTTTACACTGCGTACAATTTTGTACGTTGAATTATACTTCATTTGAAGCTGACAGATAAAGATGTTTCATAAAGTCACATTTCAAATACCTGCGACTCCATGTTCCTATCTGTAGTTTGACACTGATTTTCTGTTCTATACTTTTGTAAATTTTTTTCGCATTCTGTACATAATGGTTATATGTGAACTTGTCTGGGCAGAGAAATTAATGTGAGCGTTTGTATATGCTTTTCCTTCTTAAAGCTGCATTACACGTTCGTTATCAGTAAACGTACGAAGAATCAAAGCCATCTAATTCAGGTCTTAATTTTCAAAGCCATCTTGTTTGTTTTGTTTTAAGAATTTCGTACAAATACTTCCAAACAAATTTTATGTATTCTGTGCAGGAAATGTCAGTTTTTCAGTACCCCTTTCTCTTAGCTTAATAAACCACCTACACATAGTTTGATTTTTGACAACTCCTACTCTGAAAAGGGTATATAAAACGTATAAAGTAGCTGAAGAATATATAGCATTTCAGTCAAAAGTTCAATGCCGAAATGTCTTGGAAATAAGCGTTTTGAGATTTTCTGAATCCAAAGAAAGCATTTTCAGGATAAGCAATATTTTGTAAGATTTAACAGCATGCTCCATTGCACTAGCAGTACTATATGTATTAAATGTTTACATTTAACAATTTTTCAAGAACTTTGCAATGTTAAGTGCATACTGTGATTGTTCGTGTCTGTTGGTTGCAAAATTCACTCTTGTATTCATCCTATCAAACAAGGAAAAAAAGAGTATCTGCAAATGATAATGTAATCAACTTACAAGTATATGGAGTAATACGATTATTTGCCCAGTCCTGCATAGAAAACTTGGCAGTAATACAGGGTTAGTCATAAGTCCGTGAAACATTTTAAAAATTCATAACTACTAAACTACCCAACGGATAACGAAAACATTTGCACGAAAATGAAGAGGAACTCTCCAAGCTTTGTTACATGACTTACAAATGCTCAATGTGTCCACCCTTGCTGATACGACAGATATCAATGCGGTAATCCATCTCTCCCAATACATGCTTCAGCATGTCACGGCTGACCATCGCCACGGCAGCTGCAATTCGGCGGCAAAGTTCTTGAAGGTTAGCCGAGAGCGGAGGCACAGACATTGTCCTTCAGAAAGCCCCACACGAAAAAGTCACGGAGTTAAATCCGGTGATCGTGGTGGCCATTTCATGACGCGTTATCTTCTTGTCCAGTTCGTCCGATCCATCTGTGCGGTAAACGATGATTCAGGTAGGCTCGCACGACTTTGTAATAGTGGCAGAGACATCCATCTAGCTGAAGAACAGCTGAGGCATCAGCCAGCTTTCCAGCTTGTCTAAAGTAAAGCATCCCATTGATATTTGATTCCACAAAGAAATATTACCAATACACTTTCTTTTTCAAAATGGCACTGAAGACATTCACATTCCGTGAGTCTCCGACATGCTCCACGACATTAATGGGATTTTGAGTCCTCATATGCGCACATTGTGCCTATTCACTTTTTCAGAGAGATGAAAAGTTGCTTTGTCATTAAGATGAGAGAACCAGCGAAGTCCATTACTTCAAACCTTTCTGGCATCTCAATGCAGAAATTAAGACGTAAATTTTTGCCATTTTCTTCGAGAGCCTGATGAAGCTAAAGCCCGTGTGGTTTGATCATAAGTCTCTTACAAGGAATTCAGCATTCTGTTGGTTGTGAGATGCCCAACTAAACACTTCCACTAAACACTTTACGATGGCTGCGCTGAGATGCTTCTCTAACACGATTCACTGTTTCTTTGCTGGGTCCTGGACATCCTTGGCGACGAGCGATGCACATACACCCCTCGTCACGGAATTCCATACCAATGTTGGATATTGTTGTACACAGGTGTTGTCTTTTGAAATTGCGAAAAAGGTTGCTCGCGTATAGTGAACGAAATTTCCTCCTTAGTGATAACTAGGTATTGCCACCTAGTGACAAATCATGGCCACTAAGCACGGGCTTTCATTATCAAAAGAAACTTGGAGAGTTTCTCTCCCTACTTGCATAATAATTATCATGATCTATTGCAGACTTATGTTTTACTAAACTTTAAAATGTGAATGAATAACCCTGTGTATATTACAATATATGCGCATATGTGTGTGCGTACGCGCGTGCGTCTGTCGTGAATAGCATAAGTGAAAAACGAAAAATCGGTTGAGTAACACACTTGGTGTTCAGAATTAGCATTTTTTAAAGACGTTAGATTTTTATAAAAGACCACCCTGCCTAAATTGAGCTTTATATGACTCTTTTTTTTTAAAAAAAATTCTATTTTGACCAATAAGGCTTTAACGTTTTTGATTCAATTGCCTTATAGGACATTTAGATAACAAATAAAATGTGTACCTTTAAGTTTTTGGGAATAGCCTTTGAAATTTTCAAAGATTGCTATTAAAAGGTGTAGACCTCCTTACAATGCACACCGTGTTTAAAATAAACATTCTTTTTGGAACTCATCGTTTCCAAGATATTCCTTGTCACTGGTTTCATTTTTAAAATGGTTCTAGTTTCCTCAAATAGGACGCAGCTATTCGTTCTTTTCTTCTTCCTCTGGTCGTGCAAGGATAACGGAATTTCGACGCCATTTCACAGCGAAGAGTTCTTAAAGCTTTTGAATATCGCTAATCTTACTGAATTTCCCTGTAACCGTTTTATTTGAAAGGAAACATATAATTAAAGGCCGGAGACGTGTGCGTTTTCCCATTTGTATACAGCTATACCATTAGATATTACTCGTGCATGTAAACAGGTGCAGGTAGGTGTAGCGTGGCCATAAAAACTGCCTCACTGCAGCACAACTTACAAGCATCATAAACTATGCATTCTGGAATTGCATTTAAACGCTTATATATTATGCTAGGTTATTAGTTATCGTCACAGAGTGCATTAAACTGGGTTTTAATGTAAAATTCGTAAATTATTAAATGTGAAATTTCCACACCTATCAAACCTGAAGCAGGTTTTAAACAGTGAAAAACTTCTTTCGACGTCTCACAACGTCGGAGGTGCAAATGTAAAGAATTCCCCGCTCATCTGGCGTGATCTCCTTCTTACTAAATTTCAAACTTTCACACATAGCTTGATGGCCACTATTTTTGTTTTAAACGCTCTGGAATTTGACTTTCACCTTTTCGATACCTGGCACAAGAGGTATCCTATATATATTAATTGAATTAGCTAACTGCTCTATTATGCTTAAGCTCTCGGACATCTCCAAACTCGATGCTTCTAATTGTTTAATAGCTTTAGGCAACACCTCAAATTCTTGGATATGAACCGAAGATTTTCGGATGGTTAATGCGATATCAGAGAATTTGCAGTTACAATAGCAGATGTATCTGCATCACATAGAGGGTTAATAACATTTACTATTTTATTGTAATGCACCGTATAATATGTGACGTCCTCTATCCAAGTACCTCATCTTGTAATTATTGGTTTTGTTGGTAGAGGAATCTCTGGTGCCATATTAAGACATATTTAAGGTCTCATAGGGGCTTTGACACTTGCAAAGCAATGCTTCACTAGTTCGCAGAGTACCATGTTACGTTATTTTCGGCGTTTACTCCTAGTGGCAGTTGTTGACATATTTGATGGCCATGCTGTACATCTGACGTCATTGATATTCTGCGTTCAGCTAAACTGCGAGTGCACATCTCTCTGGCCTATACCAGGGGCGGCTCTTCTTTACGTGCTGCAGTGCTGCAGCATGCTCTTTTCTGTTTTATAAATCACATTGTAGAAATTTTAAAATAGCATGTAAATAAAAATGAATTATTGTAAGTATAAGAAATTGAGTACTACCAATAATGAACTCTTGATGCATGGAAAACAACTACGTAACTAATGAAACGCATCCGTGACGTCAACGTGCTGAGAGTCAGCAAGCTCGGTACAGTGGAATTATTTTGAGGGGGCTGCTGAGTAAAGATGCACACTAAATGAACTAATCTACCACCACACATGGAAGCAGAGTGAGGAGCAGTTTTACATGTGGATCAGTTAATGCATACACCATCAATGGCTCCACATGTAGAAATCATTCTCATTCTCCTTCCAGGTGTAGTAATAAATTAACTCATTTATTGTGCATCTTTACTCAGCTGCCGCCTCAATATAATTCCATTGTAACCAGTACTGCGCATGCGTACAACCTTCCCCTCTTATCTCCGTGATGTCCGAAGTTCTCTAGATTTTCTCACAAATGCGTGCTGCATCTGGTTGTTGCGAGGTGATCATTCGCTGCAAAGTGAAGCAGGTCCATCAACACTCATAGTTACAGCTGTAAAACTTGGATATGCATTGAAAATCCTTCAACAATCTATCATTGCTTTATATTTTAGTTCTAGAAACTAATTCCGTCCTATTTACGGAAACAGATCCAATACCTAATGGCTATAAATCGCAGGACAGATTGTTTGTGATGCGCCTATCTTGTTGGCACGATAGTCCATTCACGTGACCATAACGAGAACCCCCCATAACAAATGCATGTGGTTCGCATGCTCGCATTGTATCCAAGTATTTCTTTGTGTAACGTTATTTAGTGGATAATATCAGTTTCTTTATTTTGTGTGTGAGTGTAAAGCATGTTATGAATTCATTTTATTCAATGTATGAGTAACGAAAACTTTAACCAATAAATAATGAACTTCTGAAAACTCCGTTTTCAAGGTGAGCGTTACAAGAAAGGGTTGGTATAAAAATATTAGGGTGACCAATACCCAATCTAAAAATTGAGCAAAAAGCCAAAGGAAGTAGAAATTCTGTTTACACTGTGAAGAAAAATGGGGGCATGGACTTCATTTTTTGAAACTAGGTGAGTTGCATAGATTTTTTCCCGCAGCACGCCGTTATTTTTCGGCACGAACCGCCACTGGCCTTTACATATAATAAAATATTTCTACAAATATTTATTTCCATTAACGTGATGTAGAGGAAGAATAAGCTTTCGTAAGAATAGTTGGTTGAAGAATGGGTGGAGAAAGTCATTCGAATAAAACTAATTTTTTATTTTTGAAACGTACACGTAATATTTAAGTGTGTGGAGAGTGACAGAGGAGTACATCGTCATTCAGTTACATAACGAAAGTCATTGCGGGTTCAACTATTGATTTAATAATTTCTCGAGAGTCGCATTCTTTCCTCCTCTGTAAAATATGTCCAGTTGCATGTATACCTTGTGAGAAGCAACTTAAGAAACCAGACAGATATTAGGCAGAAGAAAGAATAAGAGTGCTATTACTGGATCTTGTATTGTGAGTTAAAGATCTGCTTGCTCTAAGCAGTAAGCTACACAACTTTTCACCAAGACAAATGTTCAAGCTCGCCGCGCTTGTTTTCCAGAGATTTTCCTTGACTTCTCAACCAGTGATTTATTTGTCTTTTTGTTCCTTATTCGTCTTCTTACATAGAGCAGTTTTCAAGTGGAGTTAGTGGTTGTTTACATACGGTCACTACAGTACGACTGTCAGCCCTCCAAAAAAATATGATACCCAAACACATTTTATATTTTACCTTATTGAGGCACGCATTCGGGTGGTCTCCGGTTCGTTCCATGTCTACCAGTCGTTCTGATCTGGGATTTTGGTGGGTTTTCCCTGGTTAGTAGGCGACCGCTGGAATGGTTTCTCCTCCACTACGATTTCCTTCTCACCAATTCCCTTTCATTACTCTTCCTTCTCATCTTTCACGTGTACTTCAAGGTTTCGTGGGATAAGATGATGACGGAAAAATGGCGCCGATGCTTGCTTAAAGGAAACAGTACTCTCCGTGAACACTAGAGGGATGTTTAGTGTGTAAGTCGTTCATCGTTTTCTTTAAACAGCTGCAGGAATAGTGCGGGTGGGGGGTGTCCAGCCTGGAACTCTTATGGACTTGGGCGTGTCTCTGTGATTTCCCTGCCCCAACACGGTTCTGCTGAGGAGTGTAGTCACAATAAATCTATCAAGGTCGCATTGTGCGAGTTATTCCTACCAGTGGTATTCTGTATAATCGATAAGAATCATGGTTTAAACTTTCTGTTATGTCCTTTGGTTTAAAGCAGAAATTAATAAATTTTATTGATATTAGTGTTTGTTCTCAATGCTTTTCGGAATGGTATGTTTCTCATAAAATGAAATATGCAGTGCTTAACGCCCGCTTTTACTACATATGGTACCGCAGGAGATGATATATGAGGTTAAGATGGAGCAGCGGTGTTATGAGATGACAGGGGAAACCGCAGATACCGGAGAAAACCCGCCCCAGTGCCGTGTTACCCACCATAAATCTCACATGCGGTTGACTGGGATCGAACTCGGACTGCCTTGGTGAGCGTCGAGCGGTGTAACCACTAAGGCCTATTCCTTACAGTCATTAAAATCATTAATATTTATAAAGGACTTTTACGACAAATAAACTAATGTATAAAGCTTTACGTAATACACACCCTTTAATTAATGCTGCATATTAAGTATAAAAAAGTAAATAAATTTCAGCTTGTAAACGCTCAGGTTGATATACTTATCCAACAATTAAAAATAGAGATAGGAAAACTATCGTAATCGTTATTCTGGTAAAACGGAACTTATTAAAAAAAAATAATCATAACTGTTTAGCAAGAGACCTCTAGATTCCACAAACGAGTAGATTTTATAAACCCTTTCTAAAGTAGTGTTTTGAATATAATGGCAGACAGTGCTGACCTCGGGAATCGGAGGCTAGCATGTTACACCTAGACCACGTAAGATGTCATTTTTATATAAATAAATGAACGAACGAATGAATAAATAATAAATGAATGAATAAATAAATAGATGGATGGATGGATGGATGGACGGACGGATAGATGGATTCATCTCTAAATGCAGCAAATTTTGAAGTGTATAAAACCGACAATTAATTGTCAAACGCTATAACAGCCTTAGTTTAATTTACATAGTGGTTTTCTCTTCTGAATATTATATGTAGAATTATCTGTTCGTTATTTAGCTGCTAGAATTGTTTATATTGGTGATGAATATATATATATATATATCTATATATATATATAGAGCTACTATATACTTTACCAAACCTTGATATTGTCTCTGCTTCCAAGTTTCAATACAGAGTAGACTGTCTGAAACCTATAATTCACGTTATGGATACTGATAAAAGGTGATGCCAGCCTTGCCATTTTATGACTAAATATGGACTTCTTAAGGAGAGAGCTAACCTTTATTTATAATAAAACTCAGTTTGGATGATTGACCCAATTTTAACCAGTTGTTCCAAAATATTCAACCATTCCTACCGTTTTTAAAATTCGTTGTCTAATTTTAAAATTAAAATCCTATAATATCAAGATAAGTTGATTATATATACTTTGATAAAAATCTAATGTGCTACACTCACACGACTTTCCCTGTCGCTGTACTAATTATTCTTGCAAACACAGTGCCCAAATGAACTTGCTGTCGATGGGCCCTTACATCGTCATAGTTACTCGTTCACAAACGCTTATTACTCTTTCTACTTCATGTTAATCGAGATAAACATTATGTTATCAGCAATTTTCTCATTACCTAATTTCCATGCTTATTCGTCTGTGCACAGGAGTGCCGACAGAGAAGTTACAAAATAAAGAATTTCCATTTTGTTGCAACTTAACAGCACCTGCAAGCTACGAGTTAGAATATGACTTGATAAATGTTTGTCATTTAAATGTGTACGTCCCGTGAGTGCAAGTATCCCCATGGTTCTTTTCTCTTTGATGTTTTCCTTGCACAGCCACACTACTCATTAGCATTTTAAGCAGCGGATGTTCCTGAATGAATAAAATTCCTTTGACAACCCAATAAAGCTGGTTTACAAAATTAAAAATATCTCTGCCAACTTCATCTGCATCAAAATATGTCCTTCGCACGTTTTTCTCTATACATTTTACAACATGTTATTCTTTTGTTTAGTTCTTCTTAGTCAAACTTTAATTATACACTTAGGCATTTGTAGTAGGAATAAGAAGTACATTTCATAACTGCAAAAAGAGTCAGTGTAACAAACAAAATCAAGAGTTCCATGACCCAAAATTATTTCTCACGCTATACTTAGCTTACCATAAGAGATATAAAAACTATAACCATTTACAGAGAAGCCTTTGAAACAAACTTCATTTCATTTTTATTAATGGCCTTGAAATGCCATGCTCTTTGCATGGCTACGAAGAAACCGAATAGCAACCTCCCACTTGAGAAAATAAGAGTTTCAAACTCAAACAAATGAGAAAGAACACAGCAGAAAAGATTAACTCACAAAAAATATGTTTCTGACATAAACTGTGCGCTTTAGGATACACATTCTTTGTGCTTTTAGCTTACGGCTTACCAGTTACACAAAAGGACCTCAGAATGGAGAGAACTTCGCAAGTATTAGCAGAAAATTCTATTCTATTTGTCACACAATTTCTTTAAGATATAGCATTTAAATCAAAATAGAGCCATTCGAAAAAAAATTAAAATAACGAAAAAATTTTGTTCATGTATACGGTAGTTTGAATTGGGAGGATTTTGATGGAAATTTAATCGTTGTTTCACACTAACCCGTTTAGGCTAAAATTTCGATAGAGTAGACTGAAAAATTCAATGCTATGGCTGGGATTTGAACCACGGATCTCCCACTCTCCGTGCGGTTGCTCTAAACCATTGAGCTACCATGGCCAACATGCCGTCATGACATCAAATTCTCCAACTGACTCGTATGTTTCCCGGTAAACCACTAGGGGTTCTCATATACAATGTGATACGCACCCTTTGTGGCGACTTACTATGCTGCAAGTGCTTAGGCTCTATGGTTACCACCATTAGGTTAATTGATAGAAATTTAATCGCTGTTCCACACCAGGCTAAGATTTGGAGAATTTAATGTCATAACGGTACGTTGGCCATTCTATTACATTTTCAGAGTTATACGATATTAAAGCTGGAAAAAAGTGAATTGAAATTATATTTCAGAAATAAAGCCTCATATTTTGGATCCTTCATCAGGAAATGTGCATCAAAGCAATTTAATCAATATAACAACCACTATAAAAATATTAGAGAAAACGTATATTTAGAAATAGGCAAGTGCATCGTTTGAATAACGTAAGAAAAGGCTAGATGTTCAGCAAATATCATGTTAATTAAAGGTCACTTAAGCAACAAGGAGAAGGTTATCTTAGAGTTTCTCCATATGAAACCAACTTTTAGGTGGAATCAGAAGTTATGTGTGTAAAACTGTTTTAAAAGCTTCTACAAAACAAAACAGATGACTATGCGTAAAAGAAGATTGCCTGGAGTCATAAGCCTCCCGAGGATCAGAGGGAATTTCTAGGATGAACAATCAGTCGACTTTTATTATGATGGGTGATCTGAAACGACGATGAAATGACAAAATTAAAAGTAATTGTTAAGCAGGTGGTGGAAACCGGAAAATCCGAAAGAACACCCAAGCCGAGCTTTGACTACAACAGTTCCAAATGGGGTACTCTGTAATTAAACTCCTGGTTAGAGGTGAGCGAAATATAAACTATTTATTTATTTTTGGACGCTCTGTAACGGCTGTGGCTCTCAGCGTTCCATTGTATAATGGTTGTGTTAGACCACTTAATTTTTCTCAGGGTTATCTTCTTCAGGAATGAGGTTCTTTTACGCGTCCTACATCGGTGACACGGGACCACTGGCTTTAATCTTCCGAAGGAAACCATGCTAAGGAAAATCCATCGTCCTTGGCTGGGTTTGAGCCCTTTTGAGCCTCGGGAACCAAAGACGAATGGTCTAAACATTTGACCTCAATAGCCAAATACTTGCAACAAAAAAAAAAGTTGAGTTCCCGGAACTACTATATGGCACAAAAGTTTGTGCTTAACGATAATTGGTGAACTTTATACATTTGTTTAAAATCTGGTTTAATCTTTACAAGTGTGTTTTACTCTGTGTGTATATCGTACGGTATTTAGTCTTAAGAAATGACGCGCATTTGTACATGGGAACGAAGATCTTTCATTAAGTGTCCCTTAAGATTTGCAGTAGATAATGCAACCTTAAATCGATTTTTCAGCTATCATTTCGTCTTACCTTTTATTGTTGCAGCTGCTGTAATAGTTCATCATCATCATCATCATCATCATCATCATCATCATCATCATCATCATCATCATCATCATCATCATCATCATCATCATCATCATCATCATCATCATCATCATCATCATCATCATCATCATCATCATCATCATCATCATCATCATCATCATCATCATCATCATCATCATCATCATCATCATCATCATCATCATCATCATCATCATCATCATCATCATCATCATCATCATCATCATCATCATCATCATCATCATCATCATCATCATCATCATCATCATCATCATCATCATCATCATCATCATCATCATCATCATCATCATCATCATCATCATCATCATCATCATCATCATCATCATCATCATCATCATCATCATCATCATCATCATCATCATCATCATCACCATCACCATCATCACCATCACCACCACCACCACCACCACCACCACCACCACCACCACCACCACCACCACCACCACCACCACCACCACCACCACCACCACCACCATCATCATCATCATCATCATCATCATCATCATCATCATCATCATCATCATCATCATCATCATCATCATCATCATCATCATCATCATCATCATCATCATCATCATCATCATCATCATCATCATCATCATCATCATCATCATCATCATCATCATCATCATCATCATCATCATCATCATCATCATCATCATCATCATCATCATCATCATCATCATCATCATCATCATCATCATCATCATCATCATCATCATCATCATCATCATCATCATCATCATCATCATCATCATCATCATCATCATCATCATCATCATCATCATCATCATCATCATCATCATCATCATCATCATCATCATCATCATCATCATCATCATCATCATCATCATCATCATCATCATCATCATCATCATCATCATCATCATCATCATCATCATCATCATCATCATCATCATCATCATCATCACCACCACCACCACCATCATCATCATCATCATCGCCCGCCTCGGTAGCGTAGATGGTAGCGTATCTGCCTCATATTCAACAGGTTCCGAGTTCGAATCTCGGTCAGGGTGAGTTACTTGGATGTGGTTTTTTCCGGGGTTTTCCATTATCCTGAAAGACAAATGTTGGGTAACTCTAAGCTCCATGGACCCCGGACTCATTTGAGTATCATTTCACCCATTTCATTCATTGTCTGATATGACTACGTTGGAGGACGTAAATTACAAAAAAAAGAAAAAATCATCATCAATCATCATTATCATCATTGTTTCATTTAAATGTAATTTTATAAGTTTTGAGATGTAACTGATTTGTTAAACTTCTCGGCTGCTGTTCGTTTTTAATTTATTTTGTTCCGATTATTTTGTTTTATTTTATCTAGTCTTCTTGATTTATGTTCACCGATACTACTAAGTAAAATATATATGTAGAAGTGAATTAAGATGCTCGTGATAATTTTTAAATATAACTCGTCTTAAGGATTAATTAAATATTGATTCAATGTTTGAAGAGAACTCCATCTCTCCTCCACAGGGACCTGGCGCCTGATTTGTGTGTGTCGAAAACACTGGGTTCGATCAAAAATGTATTTGTGAGGAGGTAGGAGGTGGGTTGAAACCTGTGGAAGTTTATTATCTTGTATATTTTACTCCACACAGTTTGTATCTATCTCAATCTTCTCTTAGTGCTGCATTATTATCAGCAGGATTTGGAAATCTTGTTTTTCCTATTTCGTCTCTTATTATGGGAAAAAATTTTCTGCACCAGCTCTTCTTAGAGCACCTGTGTAAAACAGTGGACCCTCGTGCAGCACTCCCCCTATTCTGTCTCCACTCACACATCTCCTTCAACCTGATGTTGACCGGTTGCTGCGTAGAGTTTACTTAGGATCCTTCTCTTTTTCCCATCTATCGATATTGTTTGCAATGAAATATCCATGACTTTTGCCCTTTTACATATATTTTGTACGCTATGGCTTATCACTGAAACGTCAACGTTTTCTTGCAATCAGTTCTTCTTGGAATTTTTGTTCAAGTTCTAATATCCAAGATTTGTTAATCTATTTTAGTATTTAATTCTTTAGAAATTAAACTTAGAAGGTGTCTCATAGCCTATGTGCCACGTAAAGAGCAGTTAGTTGTTTTCACTACTGAAAGAATTATTAAATTCATTTTAATTATGTCAGAGACAGTCATAGACACATACGCATAGAATATTTTTCTTATTTATAATGTAAACATGTACTTATCGAAGATTCAGGGAGGATTAAAATTCTTATCTTACCAATATGAAATCTGTTACGTTTATAACTATAATCTCTAAAACTATTTAAGATTTTTAAAGATTGTTTTGTTAATTATACCACCTATTAATTAATATTTATTAAGTGTTACTTTATGAAATTTAAACATTTATTAACCTCAGTGAAGATTTATTAAAGAAATTGGAGGTATTTTTTTAATTTGAAGTTTAATTTATACATCTTCAATAATTTATTATTAAATGGGTTATGTATAATAGTCAGCCACTTTATAAAGGGCGCGTCTGTTTCCTTGACAACGCCTAAACGCAATCAGGACTAGCGATACAGCAGTGTGAAGCTATACAATGAAATATTTGCAAGTCTCAACCTCGTTAGGAAATGCATCTCAGAACAGTAGATGTTTTCATTATTTCACTGCACTTCCGATGCCACACCTACTAGTTTCGTAATTTGGCTTCCTTTTCTCTCCTAAAGCACTTGAATCACGACTCACTTGTGCATGAAAATATAATTTATAGAAGTAGCTGCTTAAAACAAAAGCAGAGGAAAAAAAGAAGCTCCCATATATTTACCAAAAAGAAACAAAAGTTACCATACTTAATCTACCAGTTTCTTCTGTCAAGTGATACAGAATACATAGTAAAAAGTGATACAGTGCCATTTTAAGTGTATATTTAAAATATAAGTATCGTTTGTAAAGTGATAAATTATATATAAAATTAAAGAGAAAATTAAAAAAATAGATTAAAGAAAAAATAAGGAACACAATTATCGACAATTTCCATTATTTAGTCTCCCCTTAGCTTTTGTTTTAAAAGGTTTAATGCAGCATATTTGCTTACCAGACAGAAACAATGTCAGCACGTTAAGGGCTGCGGGAATCCACATCATCAGCCACACCACCATGGCAGGTGACGAAATGCGCTCTCTGGGTGCCTCCACCTCGAAAAAGGGTCCAGTCATCGTCTGCTCGAAGGTCATATACGCTACACAGGGACCGTTATAGATATCAATACATTACACTTACAAAGTACGTATATTGTTATGAAAAACTAAGGAAAAAGGTATGATACATTATTCATCAGAAACTCACATCAGAGGAAAGGGACTATGTGACGACGCTATCAAAGCGTATAGTGTGTGAAAGAAATCAAATTAACTTAACGTCATTCAAGTGACATCCATGTTTTTCTTTCTTTGATTCTGGGTTAGACCTGTGTTGCATCCCAGATTACCATGGCAGATATAGTTTAACTTCAACGAGAATGCATTAAGTTTTCTTTGTACCAGAAGTTCGGCACAAAAGCAGAATTAACTAGGTCAACTAGGATATAAGTTTCTGTCAGTAAACAAATGCGTTCAGTGATACCTAATAAGAGGATTCTACAGGAATACTCCAAATACTGACAGACTGTTTATAAATCAGCGTGAACAAAAGCCGAGGTCGTTAAAGCATAAACCCTCGTGTATGATTGGTCTGGGCTACAAACCCGGTCAGTCTGTGCTAGTTTTCTTTTATCCTCATAACTGTAAATGCTGGGAAGGTGCTTAAACTTACACTTGGAGCGTTTCCTTTCTCAATTATTATTTTATTTCACGTATCATTGCTTCTCCCCAACAGTATAAACGCAGGTTCAATATTAGATGCATGGACACGATACGGGTAGCTGGGCTCGTCAAGGCACTGATTCATGAACGGTTTAGGCCTTGCAGGGATCTCATCCTCCCTAAGTATAATTTTTCCATGTTTCCCAGCAAGCAAATGCTGGGGTAGTATCCTAAGCTTAGGCCAGGAAAGTTTTCTTTTCAAATTTCCTATCATATCACGTATCAGCAATCCAGAAAATACATTCGCTACCGGTTTTTAAACTAAGCTAACATGCAAGTTACACGGAGAGAGTATGAGAGAAGAGACCATAAAGAGAGAAGCAGATGGAGGTAAAGGGAGGAACACAGAGTCAAGAAGTATAACGTGACAGATGTAAACAAAAAGAGAAGAATGCTTACATTTAAGTTGTACCAGGAGCAGATTATGTAAGGGACATACCTCTATAATTTTTTAATATTAAAGGAAAGCTGAATAAGTTGCAAATGAAATTTTAGTTGTACATTCATATTCCTTGGCTTTGCTGATGTTTTCGGTTTCACCAGAACATTCAGTGATCAATATCTCAGTCGGGCAGGGAGTAAGAATGCCTATCTGAGTAGAGGAACACCACCAAGAGAAGTAAGATGCAATAAACCTGGTTTTACTACCCTGACTGCGGGAATAGCATACACCTACTGTAGAAGACGTTAAACTTATCGATGACGTTTATTATGGCTTAAGGCTAGTCATAAAATTATACACTCCTCAAACATTCCTCTCGGTAATTTCCTTTATGTACATATCAGACACTTTCACGGTTACAGCAAAAATACGTTTTGGGTTTTATGTTGCACCTTATAACCCTAAAATCTTAAGAAAAAGCAATTATTGTTGTCAGAGTTACTCGTACGTATTATACAGAGCGTAGCCTATGATTATTTGAAGTGTGACGGTTCCAAGAGTTCTAAGCGCCAAAATTTTGGAAACTTAATTTTCCTTAACCAAAGGTACCTAATGTCAATGCCTACACCAGTTCCTTGCTTCGCGATCTTGATCTACGACATGTCAATTTTATTTTGCGAATGACAAATGCACTCCTAGGGAGCTTGTTCAAATTTCAGTCACACTAGTGTAATGGTTTCCAAACTAGCGGATATTAATTAAGCCATAACGACCTTCTTGGAAAATATACAATTATGGAAGTAACACCTGAATGCTCCTATTACTAACTTTTTATCATTCATTCGATTCAACGAACTTCTGAAGATTAAAAGTTGTTTCTAATGATTAATTTTCTTTAGGAAGTGCTACAACTTTCTACACAAATGCGCTCCATTATCTCTCAAATAAACGGTTAAAGTTCTGTGATGATTACAACATCTTTTCAGATAAGTCAGCTTTATTTAAATGTAAAAGTTATCATGTTTAAGGTTTAGATAAAGTAATCCACGTCAACACAGCTCGCAAGCAAGCCCAAGCCTGCCAACCTGACTGTCGGCGGCCTCACGCCCACATACGTAAGACAGATGTAGTTGGTGTCCGTACTCTCCAGGGGTGGAATCGAACCCAGACGCGTTCCGTGGCAGAGAAATGGTGCACAACGCTCCAGTCCACTACGACGTGTTGCAAGACTGTGTATAAAGCTTAGTTTTAAATTTAAAGTACTTAATTTTAAAACAATTTTAGACATATTAAAATATTATATGTATAAATTTAAAAATATTACCTAAAAGGATACATAGGTTTGTTTCTCATAATGAGCGATTCATGTTTTTCATCAATCAGTTGTGAAACTATTGCTTAATAAGCCTTGAAAAATTTAACGAATTATGATAGATAGTTGTGTAGATAAGAAACATTGGCAAGACAGGGCTTTACGACTCTAATTAAAGCTGAAGAAATACGGAGAAAGTTCACATAACGTAATTTGAAATAGATTACACGTTCACATTCACTACTCTACACAGCTGTTTTTTCTCTCCATGCAGTTACAATTTTTGCATACATGTAAGTTTCGTTGTACCATTCATTATTGGCGATGTATCCCGAAAATTTTGCTTTCCCATCACGTCACCGCTCCGTTATTCCAATATTAGCAAAAGCCACGGTAATTGAAAATGCTTTAATTTACCATCAATTTGAATTTGGAATGTAAAACAAGCTGGCAAGCACGAAAGAACCATTATGTAGCCATCGGCTAGTATTGTTGCAGTGAAACAGTTGTAATGCTCGATTTGCACACGAAAAATCAATGTTAATTGTTTTTGTGCTCCCGCTTCTTGTGCACAGGAAGTGGTAGTGGCATTGACAGATATGTCAGAGGGTTTTGCATACTAACAAATCAACCTCGTGGGTTTGTGGGCGCTTCTTTTGTAATTTTGTTCGATTAAATCATTATTTTACTTTAGTTCCTGTGGGGTGCGGTAACAGGCAGCATTATAATGCACGCGCGGAAGTTGGATCTCGCCGCACATGCGCAAAATGCAATTAAGCGGCAGCCAAACAATTTGCATGCTAGCATACATAGATTAGGTTATTGTTAAAAAGGGCACGTTTATTTTGATGCCGAGGATGCTTGTAGGTAACTAAAAGCCCTGGTGGTCGTAAATTAATATCTAGCTATTTTGTATCTCATACTGATTGTGACAAAACAGCAATTAAAACAGTTTCTCAACCCAACATCGTTTATTACTTTCCCCAATAAGTATTTCAGTAAATAGATGAACTAATGTAATCGACCCAGACAATTAAATATATACATTTTGTTTTTCATTTAATTATATAAGATGTGAAATTTTAATCAAAATCATTCAATTAATTTTTGAGAAGTTAATATTGTTTTCAATGGATAGGATAATATGGGATGCGTTATCATCTTGAACATATTTGTGTTCCATTTTCACGAGATCCTGAACTTGCATACCTGTTCACAGACACTCGCAAACACATGTAAAAAAATCTCATAAACACATTTTCAAATCACGGGATCTCTTAAGATGAATTTTCGGTGAAATATCAGTCTTAAAATTTTGAGTAGATTGCACTACTGTCTGCCAAACACAAGAAGGTAAGGTAGAGGAATGTGTAGCGTAATCACTTTTGCTGTTCGCACGGTGTTTATGCTCGCCTTCCGAGTATGACATGGATGCTAGGTTTGTTTAAAATACACAAGTGTTGTCACATAACTCTTCTTCTTCTTCTTCTTCTTCTTCTTCTTCTTCTTCTTTCACTTTCCCTGCTGCCGTTAGGCGTCGGGTGTCACATAACTCACCAACACATAATACCTATCGCATTTACTGCAACAAACATTATAGATCCGGCAGCATGGGTGACTCTTATGCAATCTCACACACTCATTTCCTAATAAATAGATTCACTAAGAGAGCAGATAAACAGTTTAAAACCCTCTTCCCTTCATTTATCTTTTGCCTTCTTGTTGTGGGCAGACAGTACATCCTCTACCAACTACGGAAAGGGTGGAGAAAGTAATAGGTAAAGCATTGGGCAATTCAAACAAATAATAACATATATCTTGGAAATTATGCATTAATGTCACATAAATAAAACCACTACTTGCCATAAATTATGTATGTGAACGAGATGTGCGGTAAGCTTTGGCTTACCAGCTCTAAAATATTAAATATAAATCACTCAGAATGACGAGAACTTCCCAGTCATTCGCAGCAAATTCAAGCTTAACGTTTTATATTTTACAGTTGATGTTTTAAGGAAAAACGTTCAAGCCATTTTTGAGAAAATAAAAGACAATGAAGTATTTTAAATGTAAAGATGGGATTGATGTGGGATACTTGTTAGAAGATCCTCGTGATGCACCATTGGTAGGTAAAACAAGAGAGGTAAGAGACAATCTGCACTGCTTGAAGGTAGAGTAGCTCTTGTAAATTTTGAGAGCGAGCCGTTACTTGTCTTTTCACATAACCATTTTCAATAAATCGGTGGTTGATGTGTGACTAGGTTTAACTCTTTCGGTGCCTTCACTCCATATTTGGCGGACTTTGGCTGTACTGATCCTAAGCTTCTCTGACCATCTATGCTATAAGTGAACTGTGCGTCTTAACCAGAGCCTGTTGTCCCAACCTATGTACGTGTAAGCCTATCTTCCATTATCCATACTTGTTTCCTGCATCCCTATGGTCTTAATGGTCTTGCGATCATTCGTATTTTTCCTCGGATTTCAGTTTCCTGTTCTGTTATGTAGCATGATGTTCAGTACTTCCCGTTCCATTTTATTTTCTCTCCCACGTACATAGCAGCTAGAAAAGGTATTGCATTCCATCCAAAAATTTGATACCGAGATTTTCGTAGAAATACAGGCTCTGATGTTTCGAAAAAAAAACATGTTCAGCAAAAGGTTCGCGCGCGTGTTACTATGTGTGTATGTGTTTGTGTGTGTTTGTTTGAAGAGCATAACTCAATAACGGAAAATGCGGTTAAATACCGTGATCTTCCAAGGATGCGACACGAAGTTTTCAATAAATTTTCTCCCCTCCAGATTACTCTTTACATGAAAATATTTTAAACAATTTTGATTTCCTCAAAAATGTCTCCTACATTTTTGACTAAAACATGATATATTTAACATATTTTCATAAGAAATAAAGTGTATATCTGGAATTTTCTAGGAATTTCATCCGAAGTCCTTGTCATTATGGATGACTTTTACATAACTGGTTAATCTTGTGTCTCTGTATAAGAAACTTAGATTTCGTTGAAAAACACGATTTACATCTGTCAAATAGATTTCGGAGATATTCCTTGTTACTGGTTTGAATTTTCCAAGACTTCCACATTTCTCAAATAGGGAAGCAGTCACTCGTTTTTTGTTTCTACGCCATGTAAAGAGAACGGAATTTCATATGCTCTTAAGATATTTGATCATCACTTAAAGCTTACTGTATTATCTACCATATTCCATCGCATTTTGTTGACAATTAGCAATTAGATCTCTATTAACAAGAAGATGGAGGGATAAACGTTAGTAACAATATTAGAACAAAAGTTCACAAAGTTCCTATTTTTCTCTGACAACAGCTGTTCACGAAAACCTTCCTAATAATAAGATCCCATAATTCATCACTGGAGAAGCTCGCAGTAAAACACCGGAAAATGAGATTAAGGACAGCATCAAAGGTGACACATATATCGAATCAGCGTCACAACCCATTATTATTAGTTCATGATACACGTAACTTACTTAATTTAAAGCAAAACCTGGACCAGAAGCAGCCAAATGATTATCTGTAACGTGTCATAATTGTGTGACGTAACACCATCTTAGTTCCGTATGTGAGCAGTGGTATTACGTACGATTCCATTATTTGTATTTTCAGTTTCAGATTTAGATATTTCTTTAGTAGGATATTTTTCAAGACCTGGAAGTGCCTCCAGGCTGTAGATATTCTTCATTTCGTTTCTGCATCACCGTTTTTCTTCATTGAAATGGCTTGTCATACTTAAATATAATGCTCCACAAATTCTGTAGTTGTTTGTTCCAACATTGTTGGTGATTTTCTAAAATTTGTCATCAATTTCATCTTTATGCAATTCAAGAAACTGAGCCCAAGCATCATATTTTTCTAATGTTTCACCCTTCAACAAAATTTTAATTCTACTGGCACGCACGCACAAACGCATATGCATAAAACAGAGGTGCGTATCAAAGTATCAGTTTCATGTAGTAACAAATTTGGTTACTGCGCAAATATTCGTCCAAGTGTTAGCTATCCTTTTGAACTACCTTAAATACAGCGATTTAAAATTATATTTAAAGTTGGAATGCTCTAACTTGTAATCAATGAAGTATATGAAATTGGGGATTTAAAGTTTAAGACTTATTGGAGTTTTCTGAACAAATGGTTTCCTTGCCTGATAGCTTCTGAATTAAAGTATCTTTGGCTTCACTTAGGATATCTTCTGAAGGATCAGTAATCACTGCTTCAAATGATCCAGTGTGTAGTATATTTATTCTCAAGCTGGTGCTTGGTTAAGAGTAGCTGATACACGTATGAAGCATTGTATGATTGTAATGGTATGGAAATTACATTCTTTTGCCCCCATCCCTGCCGTTCTTTTGCGAGTAATGTTTCGTTTGTTTTTCACAGCGGTGCTCGTTACTACCGGGAAGGGGTGATGTTACTCTCCAGAAACTGCGCATTGGCTTAATGACGTCCACTTGGTTAAATTAAAACAAAAACCTACATTGTTTTTATTATCACTCTCGAAATTATGCTGAACGTACGCTACTGAGTTTATATCTCGAGGATAAAAGGACATTAAAAGCATGGTTGAAGTTTTGTAGGTCTGTATGTAAACTATGATGCTTAAACGAAACATAAATTATCTTTTATTTATTCTGTTGTTAATCGTCTGTAAGTTCGGGCAGGATCAGAATAGCATTCCATAAAGTCCACCAGCATAATACTATACCAGAGATTTTTTTAAATTTTCTTATTGTTTATTTTTATATAGTGTTTATAACATCTATGTTTATGTGGGATGCTTTGATTCGAGGGACAATTACGTATTGTGTTTCTTTTTTCCTGAACTGTAAGATTTCTTGAAGCTTTTTCTATTAACTTTTATTTTGAACACACTAACATTCTATCAAGCGTTTATGCAACGAAATATTCCACGGTATCGCATATGAGGTTCGCATTCGAAATTTCGAGGATTCCCGGGGGTTGTATGTTCGGATGCATTCATTCTAGAAACTTTAGGAACATTGTCCACACTAGCGCACGTCATCTTGCACGATCTGGTCATCCTTCAGGTCTCTTTCTCATTCCTTCCAAAGGTTGTTGTCGAAGCACAGAGGCCCATATTAGCCTATATGCAGTGCTCTGACCCCATTTCGCAAGGTCCTTTGTGATATTCACCTTTAATATTACCATACTAACGGGGAATGATTTTGGAGAAACATTCAGCCACTTGGCTGGGAGTAGAACCTGGGAACTCAGGATTACAACGCTAAGTCGTTGATCACTGTACCACTTCGGCAGTCAGGTTAATTTTGTGGCCACATTATTTGGGTAATTAATAGGACTCATAAGTTTTTTTTTTAATTTTACGTCCTCCAACGTTAAGTCATATCGCACGGTGAATGAGATTGGTGAAATGATGCTCAAATGTGTCCAGGGTCCATGGAGCTTTGAGCTTCCCGACATTCGTCTTTAAGAATAAGGGAAAACCCCGGAAAAACCTTATCCAGGTAGCTCAACCTGACCGAGATTCGAATTCGGGACCTCCTGAACGTGAGGCAGACACGCTACCACCTACGCTACCGAGGAGGGCATCATAAGGGTTAATGTTTTACACAAATTCTGTTTCCTTTACTCTGCTACCCATATAGACATTTCTAATAAAACACACACACACACACACACACACACACACATGTTTATATACATACATCTGGAATAATATATGATTTGCAACGGGAAAATTGCAAAATGCGCAATGTTGATAGATGGTTAATTACTCTCACTTTTGGTGACGATCTGGAAGATTTTTGTAAATGCCTCGGCGCTCTGGAGCAATGAGTCATATCTCTGGTCGTGGTATCGGAGTGAAAATTATTTTATGCTGATATGGTTGAAAAATAACAACTCCTTTCCTTTAAATATTTTGGAATTTATTCCGCAAAAACGATTAACATACTATACCTTTCATAATATGATTATTGTTGCATCGTTACCTTTAGTTTCTGCAAACCTGCAGAAGCCCCCCCCCCCCCACAAAAAAAATCTTACTCCGACGGTGATCTTGTGCAGAATGATACCAAACTATCTAAATATTCTGGATTCTCTGCGCACGATGTTTGTATAACATATAAAATTACTTCTATCCTTTTGGTCCACGTCACAACATTATGTAATTAAATTATTATAATAACCAATAGGAACACTATTACGTAAGTTGTATCATTCTTTGGCCTGCCCTATTTAACATCCTATTTTATATAAATCACATTTTCCAGAACAACACAGAACAAATTCTTAAATATTTGAAAACATATGAAATAACCGGCACAGATTCTTGTATCCACTTTACGTTAATCTGACTAAGTAATAGGCCACGCCGTGGCTCAGTGGTTAGACGCTTGGCTCTCACCAAGGCGGCCCGGGTTCGATCCCAGGTGACCGCAAAGTGAGATTTGTGGTGGACAACACGGCGTTGGGGCGGGTTTTTTATCCGGAACCTCCGGTTTCCCCCGCCATCTCATTCCTCCGGTGCTCCATCTTCATCTCATGCACCAAAGTTGCCGTATGTAGTAAAAGTGGTCGTTAAACATTACACATTTCATTTCTGAATAAGTAATTGTCGAGCAGTGTTAGCCAATTGAATGCTCTATTACATCAACGAGTAAGTCTCTTCCTGTTCCCGGTTCTCAGTCAGGAACTCATAAGCGTAAATCAGGACTACGGAAAACGTGAACTTACTCTTCACAAATGACTATTGGATTTATTGACTCAGTGGGTATAAAGTATGTCATTCCCTTTCTTTAGCATTCCTTGCAAATATTGTGATACATCACAAATATTAATTAATTTGCTGTGCTCTAGGCTTTGTTTTAAATTAAGTAAGTTACATGTATCATGAACTAATAATACTCGGTTGAAATGTTGATTCGATATGTATGTCACTTTGATGACGTCCCCAATCTCATTATTCGGTGTATCTGCTGCCAACTGGTTCAGTGGTGAATTATGGGACCTTATTCTTAGGGTATCCATGGACGGGCGTGAGGATAACGCCATTCGCCGAAAATGTTGAAAATCATGGAATTTTCTTTTTTGGCATTTTTGATAGCTTAGGGCTTGTAGTAATAGATGGCATACTATTTTTATCATTTGCACCATGTTAGGCCATCACGTAACAATGTAAAAAGACCTTTAACAATCGTTACAAGTAACAACCATGACTTTAAAATTAATTTTCTGAGAAACTTTTTTTCTAACACTTTTCAGTATACAAAATGGCTCACGCGTCAACGTTTTTTATTTAACTTGGTGAAACTTCCAGGATACGTCCATAATATGTAAATAAGAAACTTCACGTTGCCCTTTTTGTGTTAATGCTCATTTTTTGACAATTATACGGTGTTAAGTAATAAACTAATTTAATAGTTTCAAAAATTTGAGAGCTAACACGTGGAAAACGTTTTAGAACAAATGCTACAAGAGTATTCCAAAAATAAGAATGTGAGTCTTTTAAAATTACTCTGTACTAGCAGAAAACAAAGATTCAACTTCAGATCTCAAATTTTTTGACGTTTAGGACATTTTAAAGTTTTACAATATTTTTCACAAAAATAATTATTAATTAGTGAACTATTTGTTGTAGCAACATAAAAATGTGCATGCACGTTTAAAATGACACTCAAATAATGTGGCTAAATTCTCATAATGATAGGTTTATTATTATAGAATTTGGAATTTTCAGTGTAGCCTTGCCTTAAGCTGACAATAACTTTAATTGGGACTAATAATGATATTATGGAACGAGTTGCCGACAGTTTTCAGGTTTACGAATTAACCTGTTTCTAAATCTTATCACATAAAATTATAACTGTTGAATTACCTGATAAGTTCTGAGTATCCAGGAAATACGATTTAAAAATTATTACTTCCGTAATAATAATGTGAATATGCAGATTACAAAATAAATAAATACATTGCCATATGGAACGTTCCTTGCCGACGAAGGAAATAAACCTGTATTACCAAAGATAGATCTTTAATCACTGTGGGTGCCGATAATTAATCACAATGAAGCTTTCTCTGCTCCAGCTGCTACTTCGTACCTGAAAAGTTTCGGTTTCACCACGACTCGCTAAATTCTATGGAGTTTGTTGCAGTTCTAATTTTGAGAATTTTCCCTACGTGCATAACAACTTCTACAATTGCTGATGTTAATCCTCCGACAGAATTCTTGTTTGCCAAGCTAATGCCTTTAGCTTACATTAAGCACTGATTGTAACATACATAGATTATTAAGATTTTGTATCTATCTTCTTATCATTTCCTTTTAAGATTATTAACCTGACCTATGAACAACTCTGGTACTAGCTGTTTCCATCACTAATCGGTTTGTATTTATTTGCTTTGGGAAAACTATTTGAGCTAAAAATATGGGATTTTTACAGCTATATAAATACTGAGGCTTTCACGGCCGGCGTCGTTAACTCCACTATGTTGTCCGGGGTTGTAGGCCGTGGTCCATTTGTATTTCTTTCCGACGCTTCGCCGAAAACTGCGTTCGGAATCTTCAGGGTTCTAAGTCAAGATACCCGGAGTCCAACACTGCTCCAGTCTCGTGTTGGACTCCGGGTCTCTTGATTTAGAACCCTGAAGATGCCGAACGCAGTTTTCGGCGAAACGTCGGTAAGAAATACAAATGGACCACGGCCTACAAGCCCGGACAACATAGTTAGTGGAGTTTTTACAGTTATGTTAAATACATTAGTCTCTCCTTCCTCATGGATCACTTTTTGCAAAATCTGAACTTTTGTCTTAACGCAAATAGTATTTATTTGAGATTGAATAGGTTGGCACTCGTCACACACCACTTAGGGGGAATGCAGTACGACAAAACCGCAGGACGCCGATTGGTTGCTCACCTAGTAGCGCTCAAGGACAAACATCACATTTGAAACACATAAACTCTTACATTGCACTCACGCATACACTGAAGATGTCAGTTAAATACAGTTGGCAGTGGGCGACCGAGATAACATCAATGCCATCACAATTGATTGACCATTCCGGGTCGGCTTCAATATCAATGTTCTTAAGAACTTTAGACGATAAATATTTTCTCATGGCCATACAAAGACCATGAAACTTCATAGTTAAGATGTAGTGACACACTTTCTATAAAGGTGTTACTTTAGTCTACACTTTTTAATATACCTACATGAAAGTGTAATTCGAGTTTATATTGACAATAAATGGATAGAGGAATTAGCTCTCGTAACCGCAGTTTGTAGAAGAATGGTGGAAACGGAACACATTAGACATTGTAAAACTGCATTTAGCTTTAATCTCGTCGTTATCTGAATGGCCTGGAGCGGAGAGGTGACTATTCCCGTAGCCCTCTGTATACAAGGGACAATTAACTGTTAATTTTCAGAACAACCAAACAGGTGTGTCACGCTCTATAGCGTTCAGGTCATCGTTTGGTAATCTGGATGTGTCAATCTCGTTAGGAGCACATGAATAATTCCTCGGCACGAACTGCCAACATTAGCATCGCGGTGTTTGATACCGTTGTTGTCTTATCCAGAGTACTGCATAGAGTCCGTAAGCGTCTCTTTAATTAACGACATCAAAGTGGGTGGGGCCTAAGTGGCGCTCTGGTCCGATATGAAGATAACTGCTAGAAATCTTGAAAGAGGCTTGTAAGTTTAGAAGGCCGCTTCAGATTTGTTTTCTACAATTAAAACTGGAAAGTCTTAATGTGAAATAGTCACCGTCTTTATCTTTGCCACTGTAGTTCACAATTCACTGCGATTCATAAAATAATTCCAATATGTTGCACTTAGATGGTTTTCTCTGATTCCTTTACAAAGTACTTTTTCAAAATCTACATTAATTACACTTCTTATTAATATATATACCTTCACTATTCATAAACACACTTCGTTACAGGTGTAGGAAAAATGGAATAAGCAAAAGAAACAGCCAAATATTTTCAAAGCTGGTTGTAGTGACGGCTTTGAAATCTGTTGTGTTCTCCTTGCATGACCACGAAAAGAAAAGAGAGGAAGAAAGAACGAAAACAGAGAAGTCATTTGGACTTGGGGAAGTGTAATTTATTTGAAAATTCTAGTCAATAACATTTTTTATTTTGCATATTCCAAAATTTTACAATTTACAACTTCAGGCTACATTTATTTGTCTTTACCTTGTTGCTAACTTGGCTTACATGACACCCTGTTCTTCTGCTCTGCCAGATGGCTCTTAACCTCTATACCACCTTGTTACTTAATTAGCCCCATTCTTCCTCCTCATCTTCCTTTCTTATATTCTTTACATTTCTTACCCATTTTTCTCTTACTTTCAGTAAGAACTCAACAATACTTCTTACCTTGTTTTCCTCCTTTCCCGTTAACATTTTATAGCTACTATCCTCTTTTCTACTTTCTCCCAAACCTTTATTTCTCCACATTGCAACCTCCTCGCATTCTGTTGCATAGTGTTCTGTGCTTTCTTTTCCACCACAAAATTCACAAATTCCCTTTTCCCTACCTCTTATCCCTCTTACAAATATTGTTCCTGTTCTCATCTAAGCTAGCCCTTCTCTCTGTTGCCTATGGCAGTAATCTACACATGCTTCTCGTCCACAATTTCTTTTTATTTGCTTGTAAAATTGCAATGATTTCATATTTTCTAGACTTCCCCATATTTCCTGCCTTTTTATATCTTCCATTCTGCATTTTAACAATTTACCCATATCGCTTGTGTTCCTTTCCTCTAATCTCCATATATCTCCCATTCCCATTTTTTTCCATAATTCCTCCTATCTCTTTCCATCAACTATTTGAGTTCTCTAATCTTTTTGCTAGAATTTCTCGGGATGGTTATCTTCATACAATTTTGTTTTGGAGAATTGTGTGTTTTGACGATATGCATGCTTTCTGTGTATCATGAGCTTGTCTCTTACAGTATGCCAAGAGTCATTTTGCCAAATATGCAGAATGAAGGAGACTTCAAATGATCTTCGCCGAAAACTCAGATCTACGTTGTATTTTTCAAAAACATAACTTAAACATTAATTTTAATCAAAATTATTAGAGAAACATTGAGAAAGATAAAAATAATGCAGCGTATTCCAAGTAAAGTGCAGTTTGGGGTAGGGGTACCTTCTTCAAAATGTTCCTATCATGTCCTTGGGGAGGTACTGCATTTAAATATCAAGTTGCATGTTTAGCTGACATCGTTTCTGAGATATTGTCTTATGTTCACACACACAATCAAACACGCACGCACATACACGGAAAATCACGGGAATTTTTCTAAAAATATTTTGGCGGTTTCAGGGACGTTAAAAGTATTTGCATTCCTTGAAATCTTGATGTCGAATTTTTGGGTATAACAAAATGGTACCTCTAATAATAATTATAAGACCACAGTCCAATTCAGAATAAAAGTGTCTTGAACTGCAATCTTCTGTTCGATTATTAGCGAAATATTTAACATTTTTGACTGCCCATTCATTGTCTTAAATTTCATTGTTTAAATATCAAAATTTTATACGCCCATTTAACCTACCTTTTAAATGTATTATCATCTATTTCTGAAATAGTAAGGAATGATTTATATAGCTGTATTTATATCACTATAAAGCAATGCTCCATCAACACTGAAGAATTTCGGAAAGGCAATATTTTATGCCTCAGCTTTCAATAAAATTCAATAAATCCTGTGAATTTTAATTAATTTGTATTTTCGAGTACTTCATTTAAACATGCTTTCCAAAGTTATTTATACCATAGTAAATTCATAGGAAATGTCTAACTTAATTCCACATTTTTGACAAACTATTTGTTTTTAATAGTTGTCATCATTGTAAAATTGTTCTAGATCTTAAAGTTGAAATTTACTTGATACTTTTAGCACAATTCCTGAAAGCTCAGAAAATAAATTTTGAAGTGTCCAATTTATACCAAAATGTTTTGTGCTTATGATACTTGTTCAAAAAGATATTTATATTAGTTTGTTTTAAAACGAATTAGATGTACTGGATTTTTTGTAGGGTTACTGCGACCTTAGTTCTGAAAATGTTATATTTAAAAATAAACCCCTTATATTTATAAGTTGAACTTCCGTAAATATTTATTAACATGAATATCTCATGAGGTTTAAACGTTTTTGGTCTAGAACTTATGCACTTCTTATATAAACTAAATGCACTAAAATTGTAGTTTCCGTGAAGACCTCTTTTAGTATAATATACGTTTATATTTAGAACTACCTAACATATGAGTGATAAAACACAACTTAAATGTCTTAACAGAGGCCATTAGAGCAACATCCAACTTACTCCAGAGTTATTTCTATAGATAAGGATAGGAGATAATGTATAAGAAAACAATAATAAAGCAATCTTTATGAGAACGCTCAGCTCCAATGGCAGAATTTTTTTTTGTCTCATTCTCTCTTCTATTTCACCATGTTTCTTCACTCTTCCACTTTCGCTCCGACATTTTATACAACTTACAGTCATGTGATGTTCCGAAACTACTTTTCTTGTGGTGTCAAAAAGTTTGAGTACGATATAAGGGCAAATTTTACAGCAATTATTGCTCTCTCTACTGGTAAGCACTTAGAGCTATTGCAACCAACACTCTCCAGAGTACATGCTTTGAGACTCTTTGAATGAAAAAGTACGCATTCTTGAGGAAAGCCAGACTACGCCCGCCCACCTGTGTGAGAGGGAGTGAGAGTGAACAGTAGAACTCGAAAAGAAATATCGGAAAAGCACCAAACTTGGAAGTTCAGTTTCTTCGTAAGATGCGACATGAGGTTTTTAAAGATAATCGTCTTACAGGAAACTATTTATAACAGTTTTCAAATTGTTGATATTGTCTAACATATTTGTAGCAATTTTTATTAAAATTCCAGGTATTTAAAGGATTTATATGATCATTAAATGAATATCTTGATTTTTGTTAGGATATGTTGTGAAGTCCTCTGCATTGGAAGAAAATTTTATAATGGATAACTGTTAAAAGATATTAAAAATGTACAAAAGGGTGAAACTCCTTAAAAAACACAACTTATTTCAAATATTACCTGCTTTTCGTGGGATTACTCATTTCAAAGTTAATCATTATTGTTGGTTTGAATTGTTAAATACGTTATAATTTTCAGATATTCATCACGATGGTAATCAAAGTGTATGACATTTCAAGGCCAGCATAATGTAAACCGTGATTCTGAAAGTACTCACGGTTGCAATGTTATAAAAAATATGTGGATAAATAATTGCAAAATAAATTAGAATTAGAGCATGATATATAAGACGTACATTATGAAATACGTCATGAGATAAAGGTTCATTAGGGTTTCATCCTGTTACGGTTTCAGGTAAAGGAAATCAGTTATGCCAGTGAAACCAGGTAATTAATGTTACAATAAAACTTACTATGCCGGAATACTATTAGATCAAGGTGTTCCTGGAATACAACGTGATCAACTATGGTGGATATTACTAAGTCACGTAGCAAGTTTTTGAAAATTAGTTTTGAAACAAGATTAATACGATAAGGAAGGATTGCAGCGCGGGTCATCTGAAGGTTAATATGCCTCAACGCTTTGTCGAGTAATAGATTTAATAGTCACCGCAAGAAAAACTATAAGTTTTTAATTTTGTAGTCAGGGCAACGTATACTTCATACTACTACTACTAATACTACTACTACTACTACTACTACTACTACTACTACTACTACTACTACTACTACTACTACTACTACTACTACTACTACTACTACTACTACTACTACTACTACTACTATTATTCTTGTTGTTGTTGTTGTTGCACAAACAATTCTTTTAAATCTTAGGCTAGCTATTAATTTGACAGACGTTAACAGTTATAACTCAGTCGTTTCAATTTTGAGTGATAAGCTTCAGAAAGAGATAAAATCTCTTAATTCATCGGTAGAGCAGCTGGCAGGAGATACACCGTAGAATGAGTTTCGAGGCGCTATCACAGGCAGCATGCACATTATTGGCAACAACCACTTTTTAACATCTGAACATCGATTCGATTTCCTACAGTCTCCTTGTATCTGCAACAAAATCAATTAATTTCTACAAAGTGTGTGTGTGTGTGTGTGTGTGTGTGTGTGTGTGTTTGTGTGTGTGTTTGTGTGTGTGTGTGTGTGTGTGTGTGTAGTGTTTAATGCCCGCTTTTATTGCATGCGGCAGCGCAGGCGGTGGTACTGATGATATACGAAATGAAGATTGAGCACCGGAGGAATGAGATGACGGGGAAAACCGGAGATAACGGGGAAAACCCGCCCAAGCATCTTGTTGTCCACCACAAATCTCACTTTGCGGTCGCTTGGGAACGAATCCGAGCTGCCTTGGTGAGAGCCGAGGGGTCTAACCACTCAGCCGCGGCGCGACCAATTTCTACAAGGGTTTTATTTCGATTAACATGAAGTAAATATAAAAAGAGGTATTTGTAAGAACAGTTTGCTTATAACAATAAATGATAGAGTGGAAAAGTAGTGTGAGTATAATGTTTCACATACTTTTTTCTTCTGTTTTGTAATCTGCAGAAACCAACTCATGCTTAATAATTATATCTAAATGCTTATGTCCTTCTGCTACTTATGTGTTAAGCTTTTTCGCAATATCTTTATACATCCAGCAGTTATGGTCTTACAAGCAAAAAGCTAAGTCTGAAACAAAGAAGCACGTTAACTAACAAACGGAAACAAGATAACATAAATAATCTGGGATCACATCCAGGTAAGGTGGTGGGCCCGGAAACAAACGGCGCTACCGTCGCGTATATTTGAGGTGGGGGGATACATATGCATTAATAATTTTCCAAAACACGGTTATTAATGCTCGCCGGAACTGTGGGCAATTTCCGGGGATGGAACAGGGGCGGTGAGTTATGCAAGTGGCATGTTGGTTGGGGGTGGCCGGATGTTCCTTACTGAGTGTGCTAACGGGGCACGAGTATCTTCGTGGTGAAAATGCCAGCTTTCGTAAAGTAAATGTGTCAGTTATTCATTAACATCCTTAATGAGCGCTCACGTCACCTTTCTTTTCATCTTCTGAAATACGAAATGTGATTTTTCCTAATATTTCAGGATTATAAATTTTGGATTAAAGAGAAATATAACAAAATGACGCAATGTAAAAAATAACTGAGCTGAGTGTCTCTGCGATATCATTAGAGAACCGCTTTCGGGAGGTCTCGGGTTCGACTTCCTTCAACCACGCTTTTTTGTGGTTTTCTCTAGTTCGTAAGCGAATGCTCGCATGGTTTCTCTTCTACTTCACATTTCTTTTCCGAAATCTCTTACCATTTCGCTTTCCGTTCAAGTGGAGTTAGGGTCAAGGCTCTGTCGGCCACAGGCTGGGCAGTTTGTAAACAATGGTCAGACGCACATACATCCATATGTATAAGCATACACAAATAAATACATACACATACACATATTGAACATTGTCATTTTGTGCATACTGCCTTTATTTTATGCACGATGTTATGTATTTGACCTTGGGTGACCCTTGTTATCAGCGAAGGTTTCAATAGCACGTAAGGCGGTTTAATAGCTTACGTCCACAAGTTCCATTTTCATTTATGTTTTAAAAACTATCCAAGCAGAACTATATACAACAAAAGAACACAATTAACCAGCAAGAAAGACAATAAAAGTTGCAAAAACCTTAGCGAAATTATACAATATCAGCTGGAATAAATCCTAATTTGAATTTCTTAAACGGGCTGCTTACCACAGCAGTAAAAATTAGTACCTATTCTGTGAATTATTATTATTATTATTATTATTATTATTATTATTATTATTATTATTATTATTATTATTATTATTATTATTATTATTATTATTATTATTATTATTATTATTATTATTATTATTATTATTATTATTATTATTATTATTATTATTATTATTATTATTATTATTATTATTATTATTATTATTATTATTATTATTATTATTATTATTATTATTATTATTATTATTATTATTATTATTATTATTATTATTATTATTATTATTATTATTATTATTATTATTATTATTATTATTATTATTATTATTATTATTATTATTATTATTATTATTATTATTATTATTATTATTATTATTATTATTATTATTATTATTATTATTATTATTATTATTATTATTATTATTATTATTATTATTATTATTATTATTATTATTATTATTATTATTATTATTATTATTATTATTATTATTATTATTATTATTATTATTATTATTATTATTATTATTATTATTATTATTATTATTATTATTATTATTATTATTATTATTATTATTATTATTATTATTATTATTATTATTATTATTATTATTATTATTATTATTATTATTATTATTATTATTATTATTATTATTATTATTATTATTATTATTATTATTATTATTATTATTATTATTATTATTATTATTATTATTATTATTATTATTATTATTATTATTATTATTATTATTATTATTATTATTATTATTATTATTATTATTATTATTATTATTATTATTATTATTATTATTATTATTATTATTATTATTTATTATTATTATTGTTATTATTATTGTTATTATTGTTGTTGTTATTATTGTTGTTGTTATTGTTATTATTGTTGTTATTGTTATTATTGTTGTTATTGTTATTATTGTTGTTATTGTTATTATTGTTGTTATTGTTATTATTATTATTATTATTATTGTTATTATTATTATTATTATTGTTATTATTATTGTTATTATTGTTATTATTATTATTGTTATTATTGTTATTATTATTATTGTTATTATTGTTATTATTATTGTTATTATTGTTATTATTATTATTATTATTATTATTATTATTATTATTATTATTATTATTATTATTATTATTATTATTATTATTATTATTATTATTATTATTATTATTATTATTATTATTATTATTATTATTATTATTATTATTATTATTATTATTATTATTATTATTATTATTATTATTATTATTATTATTATTATTATTATTATTATTATTATTATTATTATTATTATTATTATTATTATTATTATTATTATTATTATTATTATTATTATTATTATTATTATTATTATTATTATTATTATTATTATTATTATTATTATTATTATTATTATTATTATTATTATTATTATTATTATTATTATTATTATTATTATTATTATTATTATTATTATTATTATTATTATTATTATTATTATTATTATTATTATTATTATTATTATTATTATTATTATTATTATTATTATTATTATTATTATTATTATTATTATTATTATTTTTATTATTATTATTACTTTTGTTTCGAAATTGTTATTTTGGAGTATAAAAGAAGCAATTATAAGCCTTCAAAACATATTTGCGGTATGTTTCGGTATTATTTCCATAATCCTAGGCCTAGAAATCTAAAAGTGGGAATGGAGCTTTCACGTTTGTTTTACACCGCACTTGAATAAAAATGTGCATATGTACTTAAGGTACAAAATATTTAATCTGACTATACGGTTTTCACGACCAATATTTTAGGTGTGTACTACGTGGCTGACCCTCAATTTTATACTAACAGTTTGCGTAGGTCTTCCCATCATTGGTGGAGATGCTTTTAATTGGAAAGTTATTTTAAACCTTAATACATGGCAGTCTATCCTGAGCCGCTTTAGATGGGTCGAATTCTACCCGGTTCCACCAGAGCGAAATGCATCACTGTGACCGGACTATTAAGCTTGGACTCGTCAGGGACCTCTGCGCGTCTCTGGTAGCCGGGCTTCTCCGGCCCCTTCGCTTCATCCGCTCGTCCTAGGGATAAAAAGCACAAAAGATGCGCGTTGGGTCGAGATGTAAGGTGCTTTCGAGTTCATTGTCAATATTAACTTAAATGAGCTATTAGCATGTCCACTCGTAGACTTGGATTGTGTCCGGATCACACAATGGTGGTAAATTAGCGTAAGTTAACGCTCTGTTGAGTTGTTAGTTTAGTGATTAACACAGATCGGTCAATCGAGATGAGTAATTGTGTGATATATAAATAGCGATACAGCCGCAGCACTGCTGTGAGCTAATATTCACATTAAAGGCTATTTTAAAAGTTACAGAATGATTACTCACGATACATTTTGGAATGAGCCGAATTTCACATTAATAACCTTGGCTCTGTTGCATAAACTTTAAGTACAAATAAAAACAGACGCTCGGATATTGTGAGTCAGCATTTATACTTTCTTTTCTACATATAATATAGAATGCTGAGTTTTTTCAAGAAATTTACCAGGTGAGTCACCTGCCTCTAATTATTTTTTAATTTATACAATGTGCTATGTGACATATATGACTTACACCTTTCTTAAATGCTTTCTAATAGATGATTTTCAGAACATTTTATAGAGAAAGGGTAGATAACTCAGTGCATCTGTGTTGTGTGGGACAGAAAACAGTCACTATGTATTTCGATTCCAAAAACACCATACCCAGGTACAGAGAGCTCTAATAACAACTTTTAACGAGTTTGCAAACATTTGTTCACAAGCGTACATTCACACACACACACACACACACACACACACACACACACACACACACACACACACACACACACACACACACACACACACACACACACACACACACACACACACACACACACACCTTTAAACACGCCCCTGAAGGAACAGCGTATCACGTGCATCAGTTGACAATAACACTGGAATACAAAATGGCACAGCTACACTATGGGACCAATTGGATTTAATTAAATCTTTAGCCTACACGTGTTTTCGTTTTACAGCCATGTCAAAAAGTGTTAAGCATTAGGTAGATTGTTTTTGCTTCTGTCACAAATTACGGCAGTTTTTTGCTCATACAGTAATTGTAATGACGGATGCAGTTTTATTTTATTTGCGTTAAAACTACCAAAACGAGTTCCAAATACGGTATGAAGCTGTAAAAAGTGTATAAAGATCCGAGGTGGGTTCTGAAATCTGCGGTTACTTATTCGTATAGAAACTTCTGCTCGTAAGGTGTTGTTTGCTAAGTGGTAGTATACAGGTTACTTCATCACTCTGCCACTACAAGTTGGGTTTGGGTCCTTCGTGTTCAGCTCAGAAACTTTACTATCCTTTATTTTACCTTTTTTAGATTATAATTTAATATTATATATAGAAATAATATTTGTACAGCATTATACGTGTTTATAAAATACAACGATCACCATGTTTTCCACTGGCAGATAGATATAAATTATAGTTGGTAGTATGGCGAGCCCATATTGATCGACTTATCTCGTTGGCATCAGGACGACTTTCAAAACTCGGTCCGCTACTTCACAGACACACTCCGCTTGGGATTGAATGCTCTCTGCTTCTCTACAAATCTCTTGTCCGGCCACTTATCACATATGCTTCCCAGATATGGGGTTCGGCTAGCAACACTCATCTCCGAAGGCTACAGGTCCTGCAAAATTGATTTCTGCGCATCGTCACGGATGCCCCCTGGTACGTAAGAAATCAGCAACTGCATAAAGAACTTGGTCTCCTTCCTCTTCACCAGTACATACGTCAGATCGCCTCTCGCTTCTTCTCAAACCTGCCAGATGTTCCAGGAGCTGTGATGTACGACATCGGCGTACGAACCCGCCAGCCCACGCGCCTGAAGAGACGACTCCCACAGGATCTCCTCCTTAGTGACTCTGATTGAAAAAAAAGACTATGAATATTGTTTCACAATGACTGTTGTTCTTATCTCTTTGATTACTTGTTTGTTTTAATTAACTTATTTTTCTCTTGTTTCACAGTGTTAAGAAGATAATAGGAGCCAACTTGGTTTTCCTTACATGTTATTATATAGTTCGTAGAGATTCAATTAGCCAACAAGGATCTGTAAAGCATGTACTGCTGATCGATCATTGAATAAAATAAAAAAAAATAGTTAGTAGTAGATATTTTATTATGGTTGGTACTGTGCTTGACCCATTCAACCCAGTTGCAACCACTTCACAAATGCAAAGTCGCTTTAGCTATTTGCGTCTACGTCAATGCTTGGCGTGAATGAACGCTTTATTATCTAGGTATTCAGTATTTGAAACCTTTCAAAAATTGTCGGCAGTCGTCATTTTGAACATTCATTGCGTTGATGAAATCCACACTCTTTGACAACTTTGTTTTCTGTTTAACCAAAAACTTAATACCTTCACAACTCCTTTGTCAGCAGAAGAAGTGAAAAATAAGATCTAAGCATAAAACAAAATCTATTAGATTTAATGTCGTTGACAAGCTGCTGAAAAATGAAAGCTAACTGCGTAACATGGTTTACAACACTAGATACGGTACACCTTATAAATGGTCAAAAGGTAAGCATGATCCCTAATTATCGGATTGTCATTCTTGTGTCTTGGGCTCACAAGAGTACAAATAGCAACAATAAATACATTAGTGTCTAAAATACAGACAGTAAAGACTAGGAGAGAGGAATAAGAAAACCAAAACGAGTGACGTCGTTTCGAACCTAGTGCTTGCATCACCATGTTCCAAAAGCTAATCATCTCTGTCAGATTCTACATATTCTAAGCCACTCTTTAGGAAAGAATTCTTTTATGACCTTGTTAGTATTATATGGACGAAAAACCATCATTTGTTTAAGCTTTTCGCAGCTTCTTGATCCTCATTTAGGGCTGTAAGTACCAATGCTAGGTGCGTATAGTGCTGAATAGAAGGGCAGAGCTACAATAACGACTTTTATGCTAAAAGGGTCAATTTTTTCACATTAGACTGTAAATTACCGGTGGCATAGATAAGAATAAATAGCGGCAGCTGACTCAGCTGTTATATTTTGAGGCCCTCTGAATAAGAAAAAAATAGCTTTTATGAAAAGGTTTGTGAGGCACGCGCGAGCGAGCATGTACATATATGTGTCTGTAAACAGCATAACTAAAACATAAAGTCCATTAAATATAAAACTTCATATTTTATTACAGCGTCCTCTGAGATTGCCACACGAAGATCTTCAAGAAATTCTCCCTACTTGAAACTACACTTTATATGAAAATGTTGGTACCATTTTTATTTTCTCAAAAAGCAGCTCTAACAATTTGGATTAAAGTCACACATGTTTAAGGTATTCTAATGAAAAAATGAAACGCATATCTTTAATTTTCTGAAAATAGCTTCTGAAATCTTCCACTCTGAATGACTTTTGCATAACGAGTAAACCGCAAGAGATTCTAACTCACGATGCACACACTACTATCTACGCAACCAAGGCGGGCCGGAAACAGCTTTGTTAACAGCTGGGGAGATTGATTTTGGAAAATACAGAATGTGTTTATCTTTAAGTGCGTTGGTAATACCGTTATTTCATTACGAGAATTAATTCTGCAGTTAAAATACACAACAGCAAATTTTTGGGGTCTATCCGACCAAGGATGTGACATAAAGATTTTCAGGAAAACATTCCAACGAAAAACTACTTTTTATATGAAAAAATTACGAATTTGGTATTTCATAAAAATTACACCAATGGTTTTGATTAAAATTCCATATGTGTTGGACATTTTCATAACAATAAAATACATATCTAGAATTTATTGTGAATAGACCGAGAAGCGCTATTTATTCTGAAAAAATTTTGTAATAACTTGTAAATTGTAAGAAATAGGCAACAATATTATTTTCTTTCTTCTTTCAAAAACTACAGGTCTGTCGATCTCGTTCGTCCTCAAACACATCATTCCATCCTGTATCTGTTCTTGCTAATTTTCTCTTAGTAAATAATTCAATGCAACTTTTCGAAGTCTTTTCGCATTAGTAAGTGATATCATTATTTTTTAATTTCACTGACTTTTATTAGCTTGTTTGTACTTAACTGTTTGCAGGTGTGTTTAATATTTTGTCCTACTCCCGCTCATAGATACATCAACTATTGTTTATAAGACACAATTTCACTTACTATACTAAAAGAAACATTAGACCTCAATAAAAGCACATAACTTTCGAGATATTCTTTATTATTGATTTGAATTTTCAATATCTACAATTTACAACTGTTAAATGGCTTGTTTTTTAAACTATCGCTTAAGCTGCTGCATCATTCTTGTGTCAATAACAACATGTGCATTAATCCTTAGTTGGTGACGTGCAAAATTAGTGTTAGTTAGTTAGTTACTAACACTCCCCACATGGCAACCTTGGCCTTCGGGGTAACCTCACCCCACCAAGTGATGACCGGACCCATTTCTCAGGTGGAGGCACCCAGAGGGCGGTGTCCATTACCTCCGATGATAGGGTGATAGTGAAGATGGCGGTGAGGTGAGAGGACCTACAGTTTTTACCGTGGACTCCGAACCACGTTGGGCATAGGGGATACTTCACGTGTGCTAGACAGAGGTGAAGGCGTGGATAGGGCCGACTTAAAATCGCCAACCCCAGAGCCGGGAATCGAACTCGGGACCCTTAGAACGGGAGCCGCGAACGAAACCAGCGCGCTACCCCGGTGCCCGCAAAATTAGTGTTTACGGTAACATCCGTCTGTGAGACTAACATTATCAAATTTTACATTTTTTTCCTACAATTTACGTCCTCCAATGTTGTCATATTGGACGATGAATGACTTGGGTGAAATGATGCTCAAATGAGTTCGGGGTCCATGGAGCTTAGAGTTACCCATCATTCGTCTATCAGGATAAAGGAAAATCCCGGGGAAAACCTTATTTAGTTAAGTCTTCTTGACCGAGATTTGAACTCGGGACCTATTGAGCGTGAGGCAGACACTGTACCATCAACGCTACCGAGGCGGGTTTTTCATTTTAGGTGCAGCTCAATGAGTATAGAACATAAATAACTTTATGGAAATATTAGTACTGATATTTTTATTCAGTTTAAAAATATTTTGCTATAAATATGCAAAAATACATAATTAAATATTGGTTTTTCACATGAAATAGTTTCTGCCGTTGATTATACTTATGTAAAAGTCACACAATTGTATATTACTGTTTGAAATAAACTAGACTATAAAGCTGACATTTGTTTTGAGAGATATCTTGACCTCTATGCAAATAAGGTAAACCATTAAATACTTTCAATACACATTTTACATACTTTCATGGAACATTGTAAGCAACTGGGTTTCTCATACTTTACGCACTTTATGCCGTCATTCTGTTCAGCGTGATCGGTCAGTAACGACGTTTTTATTTTCTCTTCTCTGGTTTGTCGTTTCTTACTCTTTTTGTTGGAGAATCATCTCCATGCTCTTCATCCAGATCGTCCGAAACGATTTTCTTGAGATTATCCGACAAATTTGGAATCTGGAGCCTTCTCTGCAAATATCCTCTGATTAGATTTATTCCTATGCTCTTTATGAATTCAAATCTTTACATCTTATCTTTGTGGAGATATGTAATATAGGCATTAGCGCAGCTTAATGATATTAGAAAATAAAATATTGAGAGTGGCCATCTCCTTGTTCTTCGGATTGCTGAGTAGTTGATACATTTCCTGTCTGGAGCATCTACTTCAGATTTTGTGGCATTATATGAAAAAGTTCATCTTGCTGTGATAAATTCTGTCAATTTCGGTGTCATCATTTTCCCTATTCTGATGAGGGACAACACCGACATCTTCACTCTTTGGTATGTTGAAAATCTATTTTCGAATCTCTAATGGCCTGAATCTAATACGTGATCTTCTTCAGGAACATAAGAATCCTCTGATGAGAGTCATCATCGCTCTCATTGAGCTGCTCTAAAGCTAACTGCACCATTTTTCTGCTTGTTGGTGACACGTGAGGTATCTCTTCACTAGTAGTCATCTATAAATAATTAAATATTTGAAAAATAAGATATATAACATAGAAAACTTATCTGTTTAAAGTAATATCCGTCTACCAGACGGAGACCCTACCTTTACAATAATATCCGTCGGTGAGACGATGTGGGTGACGCGTGCGCGCGAATAAGACAATACTTTCGTGGAAGTAAAACAATGATGTTCACGCAATACTAAGTCCAACTCACAAATGAAGTATAGCAGGAATATTAGATCAAATTAGCAGTGCACGTGTGTCAACTATGTATACGTTGAGAAATTTTATACCCACCTCAGAGACGGATGTTACCAACTAAGAGTTAAAACAATTTATGCAAATGCTTATCTGCACTAACATGAAATAGGTAAAGCAATAAACTTTTATAAGATTGGTTTGTACAAAAGTTGATCCCGAATTTAAAGGATTTAAATAAGTAAATAATCATGATGGATTTCAAAGGAATGTTGGTTCTTTGTTACAACACGTGCAGGGGCAGTTGAGTCGAATAGCAGTTGGGGTGAGTAGTTGTTTTAACAAAAGAAACGTAAGAAAAAGTGTCCCTAACAGAGTTATAAGGGGTAGAACTTTACTTTGTTTGAATAGGGTATTCTTCGAAACCTTCATAATGGCATGGCAAAATAGTCACAAAGGGAATCTTTGGTTGAATAAAGGGCTTCGAGAAAGTGAAAGCCACACACACCACCGCGCAGCTGTGGACATTCAGTTGGTGGCGTAAAGCCGATTACGGCAGTCCACTTCTTCTGTCTTGGTCGAGGGCAGACTAGAAGTGATGAGAGAAGATATTTGTCGGTTCATATGTACGTGAAGAACGAATTAGTTCTATCAAGTAATAAGCATTTCATATACAGTAACTCTGAACAGTGATATTGGTAACCCTTGGTCAGCAACTTCAAGTTTAATGTAATGATAAAAAGAAGCAGTCATTAAACCAGTTTGAAACGGGCATTGCAGTGTCATTAAAACTAACCTTCTCATACATAATCACGCATACCCTAAGATGAACCTCATTGCTCAATCCTGACCTATTGTTATTATATTGCTTCAAACTGTCGCCCCAACGTGGACCTCTTTGCTCGCCAATATTATAACATTAATTTTTTCACTTTTATTTCTATTTAAGCACATGACAATAAGACACAGTTTTAAAATTTGTGAAAGGTGTATATTTCAGAAATAATTTGCAACAAAAGGTGCATGTGCAGCATTCTGAAATTTCTGGTATGTTTAACGTGAGCGGGTTGCATTTCCGTTCCATTTCTCTAATTACACTCTCGATAAACCGGCTGACATAAACCAATTTATATTTTAACGGCCATTTTAACCGACTGTGTCCGAATGAAACGCAGCGTAGCGTGATTGCGTTTAATGTAACTATTTCTAGAAGCGCAGGAATTATTCAAAACCACTTCTGTTTACGGTACAACGAGCTGTGCTAGAATTGAATTTTATTTGTATTTTACAAACGCGCTTGGACAGAAGTGTTTAGTGATCTTTTGTGTTACAGCGAGGTAAATGTGAACTCGCATGGACGTTGCCATGCATGAAAACAAGACACAAACAATGGCACAAATAAATCGGATGCGACGAGGCAAAGAATCATGAGGTCGAACAGTTGCTGTTCTTTGGTATGCTTTTTAGATACAAAGCTGTCCCGAAATGCAGAATATTTATCACAAAACACGAATTAAACAAAAAGGCAAGCAAATACCGGTTTCGCAATTCAGGTATATTGCCGATACGATTTGAATCCTATAAATAAAACATTTTCCTGGATAATAACAGCTGTTCCACAAATGCTTTATTTATTTTTGAATTTAGCAAACACAACCTGAATTACGTTTATAAATTGAAAAAAATAACTGAAATTTTATTCGGTATTCATGAATAAAAACTATTTTGGAAACGGTTCTGCGCTGTAACGATCTTGATTAAAATTTTATATGTTTAAGACATTTTAATGACAACGTTTAGTTCCTGTACCTGTATGCAAATAGCCTGTTGAAGTCACTCGAATTACTTGGTATAGCAGGTAAACCATACGAGATGTAAAATATCTTACTTCTTAATACTGTAGATGTCGTTAAACACAAATTTATAGCAAAATGTTTTGTGAAGCTCACCATTTCCGAAATATTCGTTGTGTTTGCTCAATAGAAAGAATATTTCCCATAGCTACTGTAGGACTGGCCCTTTGAATGGGTCGTTCATCACCTCTGGGTGACGGGACGGTTCTTCGAGCCGTCTGTCTTCCTGTATTTCTCCAGGTAGACTGAAGGCTCCTGCAATTTGTTCAGTTTACACTTTCTTCTTTCACAGAGTAGTCGTAATGGATTCTCGTAGATCACAGTATGCAAGATGCCCCCTTTTTTATACCCATTATGTCTTTACCTAGCATCTTGTGTCGGTTTTCAACTCAAATAATTAAGTTTATATCTACCTACCTAACCACCGTTGGTTATATCTTTCAGTTTTAAACGAATGGTCATTTCCGAATCATGCCTCATTTAATTTAAAATTATTACATACATATTTTGTGAACTCAACGTAACAAGAGTGCTATGACCTCTTCGCAGTTATTCTATTTGCTAATCTCAGATTTAATAGGCTTGATAATCCAGTTCACTCTTTCATTAAAATGTAGGAAGTACAATGTGACCGACTGGCATTTGAAAACGTCTTAGCTATTATCAGTACTGATGCATTCACACGAAAATTAACGCCAGCAGAAGAGGATACAATCATTTATTTGTTGAGCATCGTCCATGCTTAAATACGTTTTGTGCACTACATCGACCTTCATTTGTTTTCGGTTGTGGAAGATTCAAGGCAACATGGTAGCTTTAAGGTTTGGTAAAGATCGTGCATCCAATTAGTTGGCTCTAAATTGAATCCTTGCTGTTCCATGTTTAATTTTATTATACTATTATAACACTTAACATCAATTTTGCTCGTAATTCACCAGTTGTATTGACGACACTACACGCTATGTTCGGTGACTTTTTTAAACTATAAGACGTTACAGAGACAATTTTAGTGTCTATGTTTTAAATTATCACTTTGTTTACATCGGTTCGTTTCTGAACCTATTGGATAAGCACAAAATCACTTGATAACATCTGTGGAAATTCAATCATTCATTATTCAGTGATCCGTTTAAAATAGTTCGAATGACTCTTCAAATGTTATTTGCTACAGAATATATGCTATCAGAAATCTATGTATAGGTATTCAGTTCTTTTGTAAAACGGTGACTGTTTTTTTCGCCAGCCTGTTTACAAAGGCACAATTAACACAGTAAGAACGAGCTGCTGGAAGCTTCAAAGCATCAAATGCCGCATACCGTGCATACTCAGTAAAACCAAATAACTCTGTTTAAAAGCTACTGGAGGGCAGTTCAAAACTTTTAACCTTTGGGCGATTCTGTTTATTTCTAACTGTATGTTCGTATTTATCGTTGACATTTTATTCTCCAAGAGCGAGGTTTGCAAAAATAGATAGGTCGTACAACTAACCAGATAAAATCAACTGTTGACAGACTTTCCATTTAAACTAGGATGTAAAGCTTATGCTTTATAACAGCTTCTGTAGTTAAGTGGTCAGCCCTCTACCTTTTCAACCCTATGATCGAGGATTTTATTCCGGGTGCAGCAGGAACTTTTTCTTTAACCAAAATCATTCCCTATCTCCATAAGTATGACGCATCATGTATAAATCAATTTACTCGGTTCTCCTTTTTTCCGCGTGAGTTCATTTGCAACAAAACTGAATTGCAATGCGCAGAAGCTGTATATTGTTTTACTTATTGTGCAACCAACCAGATACAAATTAATTTAATTAGGTTGAGATAATTGCTAGTTAAAGCTTATCGTGCATAACGCAACGTAAATAAAATAATATATAATAGAATAATAATATATTCATATGAATGCTATAATATATAACGATGTATGTGAAGCAGAAACGGACAAAATCATGCGAGCATGACACTAACATTTTTCGTTATTTTAATTTGTATACTTAAAAACGATTACAACGCGAAATCTGAGTATAACTGACTGTAATACAATATAGACACTAGCTACTGCATTGTTAAATGTTCCGCTTTTATTAATATATCAGAAATAGTAGATGGATTTCTGGTTTTCAAAAGATACTTGTGGGTCCACATAGAGAGGAATGAAGAGAGAGGGAGAGAGTGACATACAGAGTCTGTCAGAATTTTTCGGATGTGTAGCTTTTATATATTTAACAACAAAAGATTATGAACAGGCCTATTTTATTCCATTTTGCTCATTCCAGATTGTACAGCTACACATACAGGTAACAAAAACAAAATTTAATTTAATTTTATGAAGCACAAAATACAAACCTTATGTATATAATTATAGTAATACAAAATTTCATATTCAAAATTATTCGGACAAAAATATAAGTACAAAACAAATAGAAAGAATGGAGATCATGTAGGAATTTTAATACTTGGTGATTCTTCCCTTCCTCTGTAGCACCTCAGTCAGCTTCTCGGTATATTCTCCACCAGTTTGCTAGTGGTAGAACGGGGCAATTTGTTCAATTCCTCTTGCAGTCACCTCCTTACATCAGCTTTAGAATTTGTGGGAAGTTTTCGTGCGCTCTTTTCGAGTATATCCCACAGAATCTCAATCGGAGTGACGTCGGGACCTTGTGGTGGATACACAACTTAAGGACAGTGGTACAACAACCATAGCCGTACATAATAGGTCGTGTGTTTTGGGTCATTGTCCTGATAACATTTAAAACGGTCTCCTATTCCGATATTTTCTGCACTTTTTCAGATTATCTTATAAAATCTGAAGATACTGGCGGAGATTCATGTGTCCATCTATGAAGACTACTTCACCAACTCTTTCAGCTGACATACAGTCCCAAACCATAAAATGTGCCCTTTCATGTTTTGCTGTCGCCTGCATATTTATTTCTTCAAATTCTTTAATGGGCTGTCTGAAAACTCATCTGAACCAGAATTGTTGAATTTTGACTCGTCGCAGAAAATAACTGTTTTCCATCAGTCCATATCGTTGCTGAAGTGCTCTTAGCAAATCTTTGCCACCTGATCCTATTAATTTTGTTGACCTAGAGCTTTTTCCTTACAGTTCGTCCATGATAACGTTCTCTGTATAACACCTTCCGGATTGTTCTTGCGCTGATCCTCTTTCCAAATGCACTGGCAGACTCAGCAGCAATATCAGTTGCAGTAAGACGTGGATTATTTTTCACTTTGCTTATTACTGCCCTCCCATCTCTCCTATTAAGGATCTTTGGGTGATCTGTCTGTGGCAAATTTTTGTTACTGTCTTGATATTGTAACGGGACCGCTGGAACACCCTGTGAAACCAGCTGTGAACGGAAGGCAGGGGGGAGGACCGCGTTAGCCACACCTACTCCTCGTTTGTCTTGTAGTGGTGACAGGCTGTGGTAAGGGGAAAAAATGACTGTGTCGCCTGTTTTTCTCTACACCTGTTTCTCGATCTTTCTGTTACTAGAACAATCTTGTAAACACCAGAGACTTCTAGAATAGCAGGATATTCCTATATAAAGAGAGTTACAGACAGACAGAGTCAGTCAGTTGTTGGTTTGGTCAGTCAGTTGGTTAGTGTGTGAGTGAGGACAGTTCTTGGTGTAAGAAGGAAGTGTTAGACAGTGACGTGTTAATGTACGAAAGGATTGTGCAACGGAAGACTGTACGTAACTTTGAATGTGTACCGGAGCTTACGTAACCGCGAGTACAGTGAAATTGTAACGGACGGACTGGTGAATTGTAACTGTGTGCAGCAAGTAATTCTGTGTAATTGGCAAGTGTTAACTGTAAGTCGGTGGAAATAAAGAACATTTTTGAGTGGTGTAATTGGACTTTTCATTTCACGAACCCACAAAGTCACAATATTTATATCGGCAGATGATGTCGTTAACGGTACTTTTCTTTATGTTCAACAAATCTATTTGTCGACATGTTTTTCTCTTCTCATGATAGAATATTACTAATTACCATTGCCCAAATGTATTGGTTTTCCTCTGCGTCCCATTTCAATCCTGAATGTTTGCGTGTGCTTTATGGGAAAGTAAGACACTGCTTGGGACCTCCCTGCACAGCACATAACGAGTGTAAAGCATGCCTTGAGCTGCCAACCATCCTTTGCCATAAAAATATTGACAAGCAAATTTTCGTATCTCAACCAATTTACAGGTACTGTGGCTTTTTAAAATAATTTACAAGTCACAATTGAATTACTCCGGTACCTTTCAAGTGCATAAAATTAAGAGTTTAACAATTATGAATTGTTTATCCACTTTTCCTTTAAAAACAAGCAAGTCACATGTATATACCACCTTAACCAAAAAATTATTACAGTCGCTGTAGTTTCAGCGAAAGTACAACGTAAGAGATAATGGGGAAAGGGGTGAAGGATAGAAGAAGGAGAATGAGAAATGGAGATGAGGATGAAGATTGAAGGCGAAATTGAGAGAAATGGGAAAGGAAAGAAAGAGGAGATGGCGAGAAAGTGACAATTTCCACATCACTGGGACTTGCTAAATTCTAAGCATTTCATTTCTCCTTTTAACTTATAACTATGTTTGCTTACCAACAGGGTAAACCATAAAAAAACTTAAGCCTGACACCAGGAATCAAACCCGTACCTCCCGAATGCGGAACCATCTCTCTTGATGAACATTCTTGCGGAGAAGCCTCGAAATATGACGTGGAGTAGAAAATAGTAGTTAGTTATTCTTAAAAAGGGATGTAAAATAAGAGAAATGACTCAAATAATTTAATCCATATGAAAATCACAGTTTGGAAACTAAAATAGAGTAAAATTAAAGAAAATTCAGCTGATTTATAATGGGACGATACGTATCGATGCCAATGCCAGCAAGTTTTAATAATCCTCAAGTGAAAGTTTTGCCTGCTTTCTGTGTGCTATAATTAAGATCATTAACAGGAATATGTTAAATAATTATATACAAGAGAGAAATGTACCCAACCGCATTACAAGTCAGTATACTGATACTTTTTAATTGTAGACAGAAAATATTTTTGTAATGATCTCAGACGGTGTTTCTTTACCAAACAGGTTAGTTGGTGGCCTAAGAGAGTCTATGATGTGAATACTATGTAACTCTTATGTTATTAAATTACTGTGAAACCAAGCAGAAGGTAAAAGGTTCTAATATATCACCTACTGGGAATATCTAATAAATTTCTCGACACTACAACTTCTGAAGATGCGCCGTGGCTGAGCGGTTAGACCACTTGACTCTCACGAGGATGCGCCGTGGCTGAGCAGTTAGATCACTTGACTCTAACCAAGGTACCCCGGGTTCGATCCCAGTCCACCGCATGTGGGATTTGTGGTCGACAACACGGCACATAGGCCTGTTTTCTCTGGGATATGCGTTTCCTCTGTAATTGCTCCATGATCACCAGAGCTAAAAGGTTCGTACCAATTTCCTTGAGCAGTGTAAGAGCGGCCAGGCAGGGCTATACAACGCAGCGCTACTATCAAGGACAAGGTCAATCGTAGAATGCAACTCTTTACTGCAAAACAGATGTAACTGCATGACACAGAGCTCGTTGGTAGGAAGAAGAACATTCGAATAAGATCTTTGTTGTGCTTCAAAATGAACAACTAAATTTGCTTAACAGTCATTGTATGTCTTCTAGAAGTGTACTTATTCATATATTTATTTACTTCATTATTTACATTTACATTTCTGTGGGATACTTCAGCAAATATGGAAAAAATAGAAGCCAGATCGAGAAACTAAATTAGCTGAAATCACTAACGAACTTACAACAGATTATCAATCAACTAAATCTTGTTTACGGGACATAGAATGAGTTTTTCATTTAAAAGGCTTCAGAGGTACATTATTGTTTCTAGTAATACGGCCGCAGATGACTAAATATGTAGTAAGATTCCTGCTTTGGCGTTTTGTCCAGTAAGAGTCACCAGATATTTAATAAATTAGTTTCATTATTTGGATATTATTTAACATTCGACCAGGAAGTGTTACAATCCACATTATAATTGCTTGGGTGTTGCCACAATGTGTCTACTTAGATAATGAGATCAGCCAGAGACAAACCCGTAGGCACTATATAAGAATTTGTATGTTGTACATAATGATCTAAATATATGTGCATTTACGAATGTCTCATAAGTTATATTTTTTCTCTGGGTAACCGGTTTCAAGGCCTCTCCGCAGTGCGTTGCTTATCTATGACTTGTTTGGATGCCGGGAGAGGGTCGGTCGCAACCTGCATAGAGAACGGAGAGCAGTACGAACTTCCTAGTCCTGATGAACACCTTTGCCATTATGTATCATCGGCATGTAGGAAATCTAAGGAATGGAAAATTCCAGCATTATATATGAACTAAAAAAAGCTCCAGCTATCCCCGGAGCTCAGTTGGTGGAGCGTCTGCCTGCCTGTCGTGCTGGGGGTAACGGGTTCGATTCCCGGTGGTAGGAGTGGGGATTTTTCTCCGACCAAGATAATTCCTCATCTTCGCCAGAGTGTGAAAGTATGAATGAGAGTGCGAATGTGTGCGTGATCTAATGGTTAAAACCCAACAAATAGGAGTTAACACCTTCGATATGTTCCAAAGGAGAATGGCCGCTGATATGACCACTGGAGTTATCATTGAATTGTAGTTGAAGTTAAGATTAATATACCTAAAAATATTAACCTTTCATTAAATAAAGGCGAGGTATAAATGGAACAAATAATAATAATAATAATAATAATAATAATAATAATAATAATAATAATAATAATAATAATAATAATAATAATAATAATAATAATAATAATAATAATAATAATAATAATAATAATAATAATAATAATAATAATAATAATAATAATAATAATAATAATAATAATAATAATAATAATAATAATAATAATAATAATAATAATAATAATAATAATAATAATAATAATAATAATAATAATAATAATAATAATAATAATAATAATAATAATAATAATAATAATAATAATAATAATAATAATAATAATAATAATAATAATAATAATAATAATAATAATAATAATAATAATAATAATAATAATAATAATAATAATAATAATAATAATAATAATAATAATAATAATAATAATAATAATAATAATAATAATAATAATAATAAAAGCTCCAAGAAGTATGTATAGGCTACGTAGTACTTAGGTGATATACCGCCTATATTTCACAATTTTTGGACTAAGGGATTTTTTTAGCCTTTATCGGGAATATCGGAAGTGTTTCGAAATTATGAGAGTTAAATCAGAAATTTCTAGATCGTTATATAGAGCCGGGGAGGAAATGCAATTAGTTAAATCTTCATAAGAGTTTAAAGTGCTACACGTTGCAACGTAGAGTGAGAGGTAATTGATAATAAATAAACGAATAAAAATGTCCACATTTAAACACAATAACGTGAACAGAATTATGGGTTCTGCAAGTGATGTAAATAAAGTTTTAATTTTGGCGCGGGAAGGCAGCATGAAATAGTCAATTTCCCATGTGCACATGTAGCAGGGAAGACTTTCGTGACAGACGTGTGACCTTTAAGGCAAGTATGACCAGAGAGCACAGTTGATAAGAGCGTTGTAAGAGTGGATGAAGTCAGTGGCGTGTGAACTAGCGACCAGGTAGGTTGGTAACATTGAGTCAAGCTGGATCACGAGGAGCACACCGAAACTATGGGGCTGATTCCTGCCCGGCGAACTGTTACCAGATTCAAACGTGTAACGGGATTCGTAAGTGAAAACTTCATTACATTATATTAAAAACTTTCTTACTGACATGCTTCATTACAATTGCTATCAGGACATTTGAAATAAGTTTATTGAATTCTGAAGTCACTGAAAGATATTATAGATCATTCGTATTATTTGACACTTGCTTTAAAACAGTTGTGCCAATCATCAAAGCTTAACAGCACTGCCGCTAGCTCACATTTAACTTTAAGCAAAAAGTCTTTGTTATGAAGTTTTAGAAATCATATTTATCGAGAGTTTAAAGGAATATGAAATGAGCTATATTTATAGTTTTGTGATAAACTTAGATAGTCATTCTTGCTGCAAACTTTATAGTTCATTTCGACTCAATTTCGACATTTTCGCACTATCGGTTGAACAGAATCACCGAACTTTATCAGCTTAGTATTCTATAAGATACTTTAATAAGAGTTTATACTTCTGACATACATTTGTTTTAGATAAGAAACCGATACAACAGGCTTAAGTGACAGATGTTAAAAACAGGGCTCAGTATGAGATTAATTTAAAATTTATGCATATTTTATCTTACATATAGCATTTTTATTACTGTTATTAAAATTCTGTTTTCGGGTAATAAAAACTGACATTTTCCCATGCAAATAGCACTTTTAAGTGAGTTTTTTTGTTGAAAACTTTCTTAATAATTAAATATTTAACTGCCTAGCTTGGAAAACGTTCGCCAAAATGCTTCTTTAAGACCTCAGAGGTTAAAAAGAACAATTTGTCTTTTCTTTGTGTTAATATGAAAAACATTTATAGCTTCCTTTTAGTAAAACTATATCTTAATAACTTCATTTTTAATTTATGTAGTAACCGTAATTTAAAGGATACATTTAAAAGCTCCCCCATTTAAGCATGGCACTATGAATAGTTAAGGGAATGCATTTTTATTCTTACATACCTACTGATATATAAAACATATCATAAACTTGCGTTGTACGCGATTAATTGTTTTTAACCTCTTGTTCACCTTTAAAAAGTGGGTGCTACCGGGGCAGTAATAACTGACCGCAGAGAAACATTGTGTGATTGGTAGGCATTGCATTATTTTACTTTATATGTCACTTTCCTACTTTAGGTAGAGGACATATTTTATTTCACCTGAAAATTTAATATCGAAAGTCTTTCGGAAATTAATTTTTGCGGATTATTATTTCTCCAGAATTGTATAACAGAAATGTTAACAACGAAAAATGTTATACAAATCAATTCGGTGCATATTTCTAGGACAAAACAAAGACTTTTTAGTAATCTCTTAACCGTAAACAATACTTCAATTTTAAAGAATACGTTGTGTATTTTGTTAAAAACGTTTAACGATTTTTATTAAAATGTAATTGTTTGAAATACTTAGGTAAGAAATAAAACGTAAGTATATTTTTTATGCTATGTAAATAACACGCAAACAAACCTTAGTTTAGGTTTAATTTCGTACAACTATGTATATTACAGAACTATTAGAGTCAGATAATATCTCATTAGTTTTAAAATTTATTCTCATATATTCTTACATTTTTCAATGCTGAAATGTTCCTTCTGGTGACATATTTTGTCAAATCTTTTTCTTTTGCTTCTAATGAGGTGCATATTAACCAAAACAGTTGTGATACAAACCACTGAATGTTGTCTGTAAACAGGACCACATTGTTTATTTAAACTTGCTTCTCATGAATTTTTTTTTTATTATTAGGAATAGCAAACGTAAATAAAGAAACATATTTGTTATCGATCATGTAATAATTTTTAAATTTTTAGAGTAAATTATTATATTGGTGTTTCACATCATATGTACTTCCTTCACATAAATTCAGATGCCGAACTGTAGACCTTATAATAGATATATAAAGTGGTATGTATATGCTCATGACAAAAGTGGTTCAGAATAGATTTGTGTTTACTTTATTACAAAAGGAGTAGACGCACATAGTTTCTTTCCATGGCTGTAACTCCCCGTTTGTGCTAGAAAGCGGCTTTCTGCTTGGCTTGGTCGATAACTACAACGTGTGACCGACAGAATGCTGACGTAGGATCGCATTCATTATTTATATGGGCAGATGAGCGAGGGTTATTATTTTAGTGGACTTGGAAAGTATCATGTTCCATGACGTAGCCCGCACGGTAAAGGGCGGTTTCTCTTCGCACACAAACTGATGTTTATGTAACAAATTTCTTTATTTTACGGTATAATTCAAAGAAATATTTTAGGGAAATAGGGTTCCCATAGATGAAAGTTCTAAAGCTTTTAGTTTTTATTCAAATGTTTTCAAGTTTTGTCACACCACAATATCAGTGTTTTAAAATGTATGCGTATGTATCTCTAATACTTTTTGAGAAAACAAGCAAAAGTTTTTGCTTTTGTTATGCTAATTAATCAGTTGTTCTAAACGACGCAAAAATCTTGTTTTTGCAAAAATAAAAGCATTCTCACATTACTTAGATAAACAGTAATACACGAAACTTGCACTTTAAAGTTAAATCTCTTTTGATTCTTTGAGAAAAAATGTTTATGCATTTAAATACAAATTTTTAAGGAATTGATAATCAGTAAGGGCCGCGCCGTAGCCGAACGGTTAGGTCGCTTGTCTCTCACCAAGACGATCCCATATATCAAGAGGTCCCGAGTTAGAATCTCGGTCAGGATGAGTTACCTGGATGAGGTTTTTCCGGGGTTTTCCCTTATCCTAAAAGACGAATGTCGGGTAACTCTAAGCTCCATGGACCCTGGACTCATTTGAGCACTATTTCACCAAATTCATTCACCGTCCGATATAACTTAACGTTGGGGCGGACGTAAATTAAAAAAAAATATCCCATATAACTTTTGTGGTGGACAACACGGCGCTGGGGCGGGTTTTCTCTGGCATCTTTGTTTCCCCCGCCATCATTCCCCCAATTGCTCCTTTCATTCCTTTCGTCCTCATTCTGTCATCTACTAACTCTCATACTAGGCATCGGGTTGATCACCAATCCTAGGTTCTCTATCTGATATAGAGTCTCTGTACTCTACCCGACGCCTAAAGACATAAGAAATAGAGAAAAAAGAATTCCCTAACACAACGATAATGGCGTAACTAGGAAAGTTGAAGAAGATGAAGAGCTACAGTAATCGAATTAGTTTTATCAAAGTATGAGCATTTTGAACGTTTCGAGAAAACTTATAATTTTATTTTCTCTGATTTCCCATTGAAATTTGGAACAAGATTGGTTACTATGTAGGTAGTGTGAAACATGTTTAATGCACAGAAGTGCAAGACAAATTGAAGTGAAGCAAAAGTCACTGGAAGTAATTAGAGGTGATTAACCCTGTGTTCTTAGGACTTCAAATGGTCACCTGTAGAAGCGTTAAAGCCCTTTGAGAGCAGAATCTATAGTATACAATCGAAATCAACTGTACATATTTCCTGAATATAAAATATTTTTGAATTTCTTGAATAAGTTGACGAAATTTGAGCTACGAATATCGTTAAGTAGTTACATTTTGCTATAGTAGTAGAATTAGAGTTACAGCATTATTTTGGAACAATATTAGTCTACAGTTCTATTAATTGTATTTCATGAACACAAAAAACAGCAATCAAATACACAGAAAACGATGGCATAAATTACTAATAATCGTTTAAAAGAAAGAAATGTCTTACCTTTGCATGATTTTCTCTACCCTTTCTTCTACAAGCTCTACCGATAAAAGACTCTTTTTCTACCTGATTCATGATAATCCAAATAAACTGCAAAAATAGTTCCTTTAAACATTTCACTGTACGTACAAGAGGCATAGCATAGGATAAATGCCTTAAAAGCGGGCTGTTATGGCATGGCTATGATATTTCGTTCTATTTGTATAACCAGGGGAGATAGAAAGAGAGAATAGCCACCCCATATTGGAAAATATATTTATATGAAAATTCAAAATAAATAAAATTTCAGAAATGGATTACAACAGCAACATTTTTATTTGACAGTAAGTGTGTGCTTTAAAGCGATCTACATTATTTTACGTTTTGGCAGCATAATTCCCACTAAAAGTTGAACAGAGTAAGAAGATCAAAATGAAAACGAACTAACATAGTTGGACTTATAAGGAAAAACAAATATGGAAAAGTTGTTTTTTTGTGTAATTTACCTCCTTCAACGTTGTCATATCGGCCGATGACTTAAATTGGTGAAATAATGCTCAAACGAGTCCGGGATTCTAGGAGCTTAGAGCTACCTGACATTCGTCTTTAAGGATAAGGGAAAACCCTGGAAAAACCTTATCCAGGTAACTCACCCTGACCGAGATTCGAACTCGGGACCTCTTGAACGTGAGGCAGACACGCTACCAACTACGCTACCGAGGCGGGCAAAACATAAGGAAAAGAAAGATATAAACATTGCACTTCGAAGTGGCAAAACAAAAACTGTAAAATAGCGAGACATCAAAATAGGGCCCGTCTCGGTAGCTCAAATGGTAGCGTGTCTGGTGTGTGTGTGTGTGTGTGTGTGTGTGTGTGTGTGTGTGTGTGTGTGTGTGTAGTGTTTAACGCCCGCTTTTACTACATACGGCATCGCAGGCGATGACTCTGATGATAATGATATGAAGATGGAGCACCGGTGGAATGAGATGGCGGGGGAAACCGGAGATCCCGGAGAAAACCCGCCCCAGCGCCGTGTTGGGTAGCGTGTGTGCCTCACGTTCGAGAGTTCCCGAGTCCGAGTCTGGATCAGGGTGAGTTACTTGGATAAGGTTTTTACGGGGTTTTTCCTTATCTTGAAAGACGAATATCGAGTAACTCTGAGCTCTATAGGCTCCGGCATCATTTGAGCATCATTTCACCCATTCCATTCATCGTCCGATATGACTTAAACGTTGGAGGATGTAACATTACAAAAAAAAAAAAAAAAAAAAAAAAAAAAGGTTGAAACAGCTAAGGAGAGGGAAATGAATGGTCCACATTCAAAGTGTGAATTACACGCTGAAATGACCTCGCTAATCAAAACAAACGCAGAACCAAAATAAATGCAAAGTACAAAAAACGGTGTTCTTCAGTAAGTGTTTTACAATTGTCATTCAACATAACTTTCTTTCACTACGTAATGGGCAGGGTTAGAACATTTAGGTGCAATTTATAAAAAAAAATGTAATGGAAAATATCCTAAAATAAGATAAAAGAGAGGACAAACGGATGCTAGTTTATTCTAGAATAGAAGAAAGAGAAATTTTTGTCTATTGAATTACAAACAAGTGCGACAAATTATCACTTATCAGAGGAAGAAAAAAGCATGAAACTTTTGTACTTCAAGATATGAAGTATCTATGCACTTTTAAAAATAAATATGTTACTTATATGAGATAGAAAGTCGTTGCAGATACTAAAGCTTCTTTAGATATCCACAGAAACCAGCAAGGCAAACCTCGTATTCCCTCGGAATGGCAACTCCACCGATGTGGCGATTTCGTCAATGTCCAGATCTAACTGTTCCCTCACGGAAGTAAAAATATCCCTCTGTTTTTAGTTTTCCAGAGTTTGCACTTCAAATCATTTAGTAGTTCCAGTGCGGTACTTGCACACAATATAGTTCTGTCTGCAAATTATAGTTTTTCTATGGCAACAAAAGCTGATATGACTTGGAAATTGCACTTTCGTCGACTGGATCAGAGAAAGCACACTCTAATTTTGTCAACATTCACACACAACTTAGCAGCCCACTCAAGCCAAGATGCCCAGCTTCCCAAGATCGGAAAGTTGTGAAGGTGTAGGCCAGTGGTTTCACTGTAGGCAACAACATGACTCGGAACTGCCAGCAGAACCTATTTCACGGCATAAATGAATTGATTTGTCATGTCGTATTCGATCTTTATGGATTCACAAACCCTGTGAAGGGCATGAAGCAAACATGACGCATAATTCAACTTAGGAAATAAAAGCTACAATTAGTTAAGAGCTGAAACAATGTATGAAGCCTGGTCCATAACCACAAGTGGAATTTTTTCAAACTGGATAACAGCAGGCCAGGTTCTTTTACAGAAGTCCATCATTGATTGGAATGCTGTACTAGCATTAGCTTTCTGCAGCTCATACATTTTTAAGAACATGAGCTTAACTTTCTCCCCTGCTAAGAGAAGAACTGAAGTTCAAAACATGTTCGATTGAGTCTGTGGTTTATCTAGAATAATTCCCATATGGCAATCAAACACGTTCGCTTTGATTCTTGGTACCCGTACGGTTTCTTGGTAAACAGGTTCTATGTAGTTTTTCAAGTACTCTCATCACGCATTAATATCATTGTTACTTTTAAAGAAATTCTCTGAAGTCTTGACGGTTCACCCTATTGAGTGCAATTTCCGCCTGTGTATGCGCTGCACACAAATAATTGTTAAATTGCTTCAAATTTTGACTTTTCGAAGAGGTGTGTTGAAGTGCATGTCGTAATAGAGGTTGCCACGATTTGTTTACTTAAAGATCCTTGTTCACTTGATACTTAGATCTGGAAATGTTTTTGCCCGCCTCGGTAGCGTAGATGGTAGCGTGTCTGCCTCACATTCAAGAGGTCCCGAGTTCGAATCTCGGTCAGGGTGGGTTACCTGGATAAAGCTTTTTCCGGGGGTTTCCCTGATCCTGAAAGACGAATGTATGGTAACTCTAAGCTCTATGGACCGTGGGCTCACTTGAGCATCATTTCACACGTTCCATTCATCATCCGATATGACTTCACGTTGGAGGACTTAAATTAAAAAAAAAATGGAAATATGTTGCTTGATGCGATCTCACTGGTAATTTTCTCCTAAAAAATTTCCAAATCGCAAATAGTACATCGCATAATAGTTCCATCATTATACAGAAATCTTGCGGGAATTCCTCAACTGCAACAGTAAATCGGGCAAAGGATGTTTTTGGTATGGATTTCTAGTAGCTATGAGTTCAACCCAGTCTCAATTGTCAGGATTATGCGCGAGTAGTTACTGCTGTCTCTGGATGACCTTGGCCTCCATCTCCACGCGAACAGATGACGTCTGTCACAGTAACAAACTCACAAGTCATTGCCAGTTGCATTATTGCAGGTTAATTTATAGGGATAAATAGAGAGAAAGAAGATTTGCCGTAAAACAATTATTTTCCATAGTTGCAGGTGTGCTTTCAGGTCCCGCGCGGCGTTTACTGAAAGAAATGAAATGTGTAGTGTTTAACGTCCTCTTTTACTACATGCGGCACCGCAGACGGTGACATTGATGATACATGAGATGAAGATGAAACACCGGTAGAATGAGATGGCGGGACACCCGGAGATCCCGGAGAAAATCCACCCTAGCGCCGTGTTGTCCACCACAAATCTCACTGTTCGAGCCCGGTCCACCTTGATGAGAGTCGAGTGGCCTAACTACTCAGCCACGGCGCGGCCTGTTTACTGAAAGAGATAGGCCTACTATTCGCAAGTTCACAGCAACCTGAGGAGACGTTAATTGCAATGCTAAATATTTTATATTGATTAGAAGTCATATAAAGTAACAGGAATGAATTTTAAAAAAATAAGGGAGAAAAGGGGGATTATGGGTGTGGTTGGGGAAAAAATATGTAAAAGTCCCAACAAAAGTGAAAAGGTGCGTGAAAAAAGTTTGTTTTAGGAACTAAAAAAATCTTTCACTCTAACATCATTCTGAAGAGCTTTAATTTACTCTAAGGATAAAGGTGCGTACCTAAATATCCCAACCCTAGTAATGAGAATATTTCCTGGTAGCAATGATTTGTAATAGTCTGCGCATATTGCAATAAACCTACAAGCAAGTGTTTAATTTGTGAATTTTCAGAAAATGTTTCAGGAAACGTAGTGATTATTTGAGCCCAGTGACAATTAACTTAGCCGAGAATGTAGTCATTGTTGGTACCATAAAAGTTTGTTTTCAGCGCCAGAAATGGGTTGTTTTTCATGCGTTAAATCACTTAAATTGAAAGAAAGTACAGAAGAATGAGGGTGGCTTCATCCAGGTGAGGTAGTCAAAGTGGGGACTCGACAGTAATTGAACCCGGACGTCCCGAATGTGAGCCTCACATGTTACCATGGAGACATTTTGCTGACTTGGGAGTATACGTAGGTATAATGACGTCGGTACTATATTCGCTGAATTAGTGGATTATAAAATGCTCGTAAGACCCGTGCTTCTTTCTTAACGCTGGTCGTGCGTGACCCTTTTATAGTATGGATATGATAATAACTGAAATAAGAGATATGAAAAGTGAAATGTACGCTGAGCTCATCCTATCGGAGCTTTATTGCGGTGTAAAACCAGGCTGATTATTTTCAGAATGCAACGCAATGGTTCAAGAATGTAGAAAGATAATGTAAAACGATAGCAATAAAGAGATAAGGTAACCTCAGGTCACTTCGTGATATAGAGTATTTTAATTATCATAATTATTTATCGTGGTACTTTAATTGGAGGATTATTTAAAAGGAAGGAGAAAACACGTCTCTGCAAGAAATATATACCAAAATAATTACAAAAATCGTAATTTTAAAACTGAAATGTTTGTTCATGAAAGTATGAGATGAAGTAAAGTGTTTCTGTAATTCTGTTAAGTGAGTGCCATTGCATAAATGTACAATTAATCAGAAAAATAATGAGGTTCCGTTTTTTAAAATAATATTATTGTTAACTTATCAATCACCAATGATATCAGAAGTTGAGCGTTTCCGAATAATTTGTATCCATGGAAAAAGTGAAATCACGAAGCCTGCACTCACCACAACCAAACCCACTTAGGCATATGACCCACAGTAATATCACAGCACAAATGAACTGTTCAACCTAAGTAATATATATATCTTCCATCTTTTGCGAAGGTGACGAATCTTGGTTTTTCCATCGTAGCAAAAATAGAAACTATCATAGACTTAGCTATGTCAGGGAGATACTTAATGCAACTTTAGCAGTTGGCAGATCGTAACTGTTGAGACGAGGTCCGACAACGTCATGTAAGAAGTCATGCGGTGAGGGCAAATGAACGGAAGATCGCCACCCAGCACTCAAAAAACCAGTGTTCTCAGACCATCTATCCGCATAGATACAAAAATTGTTAGATCTATAACCTGGCTGCCATATAGCAACAAAAAGCGCCAAAAGTTTTGTTAATTTTCTCCATAATTTCCTACATACTTTCTACATAATATATATGTGTGAATCAACATTTTTAAAATCACCTATAGGATCTCCTTATAAGCCAATTTAAAATAAGTACCTACACATTTGCAGCCTATTTAAATGAAAATTTTAAGGTTTTATTAATTTCTCCACTGCATACTTAAAGTGTATAGAGGATAGGTTAGCATCTTACGGAGGGGACTCTGTACGTCGACCAGACTTGAACTACTCTGCCTGTGCCTCAAGTGGGGCATCCCCGGGAGGAAGGATGATGCGAGAGGAGATATAGAGTGGCCGAACCAAGGAGACACGACAGTACATAGGGCAGGATACCTACTATTCATTAGTTGGAACTCACCGGCAAGCCTGTATAAGCTACATCCCGCCCACCATGGTTCTGAACGGCCTACTAGGTCGGTTTGGAGACCGGAAACCGTCACACCGGAGGAGGAAGTGTTTCCCAAGAGCATATCATCCTGCCTTAATATATTATTCCTTCTATAATTATATACTTACCTCCAATTTATGAGTATTTTTGACTAAGAAATACGCTATCATAAAATACACACAAACACACAGAGGGTGTTAATGAACTGTACCGAAGTATCTTCAGAGCAAGTGGAGATATCTTAAACAAATAAATTGAGATAGGACACTTACGGCCTGTTGGTTCAAATTTACAAGTCAAGGCTATAATTTTCTTAAGTGCCAGTACACCACTGACAATGATGATACCACTTGGGCGTACAACATACGAAAATGAAGAGACCTGTGGGACCCTTCCTTCTGGCGCTATGATTATGACATTAGTTTTCAAGTGAAATATAAACGAGTTCCAGTCTCCTTTAGTCTTTTTCCTTTCCTGTTTATTTTATCTTTTTAACATTTTATCTAAACGTTTCATTTTTGTATAAAAGTATGCATTTTATGGAGTAATATAATCTTACCAACGCAATTAATTACAATTATTTCTAACAAAGGTTGAATCCTGCTTAATACTTTCTCATGTTGTACGTCCAACTGGGAATTGGTTTAAAGGGTCAACGAGCTTACATAAAATAAAAATTGAATGCAACTCTTTACCTCAGGCGTATAGGAACTGCTCGAAATGGCGACCTGCGTGTTCAATACAAAGCTGACAGCGGCAAAGGAACAACTGTTGTACTCTGCGCAAAATTCCTTGTACCGGTCGTATAACTTCACATGCTGCAATTATTCGAGTAGCTAGGTCCTCTTCTGAGGTACGTAATAAAATGTCGAATAAAACAATAAACTACATAAAGATAACCAAACTAATGGCCTTGGAAACACTAATTCTTGGCGTTACACATTTGGCCACCAGAACAGTTTCAGAAACACCACTGGAGCAGCTACATGTCGCAAGAAGGCAGTTAATCGCTGTTCAGTATCGCAGTGGCAGGTGATTAGTTTGAGATTTGAGAGATCTTTGAGACATTAAATCTTGAGAACGCCCATAACGAACTACTAAGAGTTCATATTTCTATACTCGGAAAGCAGTTTTAAACATATTCTAATCAATTAATTTCACCCATCTTGTTTAAATACCAACGTATGAGCATCTGATGCTAATTAGAGATAACATAATTAACTGCGTTATGCTCAGCCACAGACCATGCATTGCCTATCTCAACTTGCTTATATTAGTCACGTCTATAATCGCTGAAATTATTTCGATATGGCTCATTAACATTCTCTGTCTATTAATAATTAATTATCAAACCCACGTTCCTGACTAACTGGACGGTTTAAAGAATCAGGAAAATGGATGGATGTCACTAACCTATCCATCATTCGCTGGAAGAGTCAGGAAAACCCTAGAAAACCCATTGGTCAGGTAGGCCGGCCACGGGAATCGAATCTGAACCTCCCGAATGCGAGCCACAGACGAAACTGACTAAGCCATCCCGCTCACTGTGTATAGAGGAAGTATTGCATTCCCTATAAAAATTGAGTACCGAAATTTTACCGAAAATACCCGATTTTAGACTGTCTAAATAAAAAAATTACCATTTTTAGAAAATGGTGAAGATGTGTGATTAATTCAAAGGTGAACGGTCATTGAATAACAAACTTGGTATTTATTTAAATTCTGCGCCCTCCAAGGATCCAGCATACTTTGAAAGAAATCCTCAAATCCCTAAATCTTGAAATTTCTGGGAATACTCTCTGATGTCCTTTTCATTGTGATTACTTATACAGAATCTTACTGCCTACAAATTAGAAATAAATAAGTATATTGTGACTTTGTGGGTTCGTGAAATAATAAAACGAGGTTATGAAACACAAGCACTACACTTTATTCTCCTCGAAATACACTGTTCAACATTACAGTTTGCTAGCTAACCTTAAAACTGTTTATTTTCTCTCACTCTACATTCAACTGTCTGTCGCTACCGGTAACGATTGGTTTCGAAGTTTTCCGAATCTCCACCGGCTTCGGCTTCGGCTTAGCGAGTCTACCGCCAGGGCGACACTGCTCCCTCCTCAAGGCTGGTCGTCCCGAACAGCGCCTTCGTAGCGGGCCAGGCGATCCAGTTGTACCACCAACATCTTTCCTCGGGGCACCTTCTGGATGCGGTAGACCACGTCGTTAATCCTCTTCACCACACGGTACGGTCCTTGACATGACAGCTGAAGCTTCGGGCAGCGTCCCTTGTTCCGGGTCGGGCGGTACAACCAGACCAGGTCACCTTGCTGGAACCCTTGGCTGTTGGCTTGCCTGTCGTATCGGGTTTTCATGCGGTCGCTCGCCTTCTGGTTGTTCTGGCGAGCCATCTCGTGCATGTCGTGGAGGTGGTCCACCAGGTTCTCCACATCCCTCAAGAGTGGCCCCAAGTCTGCGTCCGCCAGCTACTCCCTCCTCAAGCCTGCGCTATCCCAGCCATCCGCAGGCACTGCCGTGACTACTCGAACTGCTGCGGCACGCTCCTTCCCCTCCACTCTTGTGCATTGGCCGCACTCTTCCGGACAGGGTCTTCGGGACATAGCGTCCGCGTTACCGTGACTCTTCCCTTTGCGATGTTCCGAGGTGAAGTCGTACTCCTGCTGCCTCTGGACCCCACCTGCTGTCTGGCCTTCCGGTCGCGCCGTCACTATCACTTTGCTCCTCGCGGGGACAACCACGTCTTGGTTCAAGACGACCCTGCCAATTCCAAGGCGCTCTTCTGGTTGACGGAGTATAACCTCTTCTCCGTTGAGCCTCAGGACCTTCCTGCCGAAGTCGACCGTCGCCTCGTGGCTCCTGAGGGCATCCAGTCCCAGAATCACCTCCTCAGCCACCTTCGCGACGAACACCCACAGACGCACGGCACTCCGTCCCAAGGTCAGCTCCAGAAGGGCCTCCTTCTCCACAGGCATGGTGTCGCCCGATGCCGTCACAAGCTCTTATGGTCGGCTCGGCTTCCTCGTCGGCAAACCCTTCGCCACGTCAAGTCTGATGATGGTCACGGCCACCCCGGTGTCCACCAGCACGCGGCACGGCTTTCCTCTTACCCAGCCGTCCGCGATGAGGTTGTCATCCATCCGCCGGCTGACGGCGCGGATTGTCACTCGAGGGGATGGTGGTAATGGCGCCGACGTTCCCCTCTCCACGACGGCCCTTACTCGCTTTCCGGCTGCTCTTCCTGGTGTGGGCAGTCTCTCCGCAGGTGTCCGGGCTGTCCACACCACCAACACAGGCCACTAGGTGTTCGCCGGCGTCCCTCAGCTGGTCTTCTGTCTCCGGCGTAGCGGACACTCCTCGTTCTCGACGTCGGGATAGATGCTACCTTGGCCGCCTCCATCCTTAATGCCGCTGTCAGCGCCTCGTGGATGTTTTTATAATCGCCGGGCATTAGGCGCTGACGAATCTCCGTGTCCCGTACCTCGTCGACAAAGTTGTAGGCGGCTACCCGGGATACGAGCTCCAGTGGCAGTTCAACAAAGGCCTTGCTAGCTATCTGCTCAATCGCTATGGCTAGCTCCTGCAGCGTCTCCACCGGCTGCTGTGACCTTGCCTTTAGTTGGCTGCGGTACGCTGCGGCTAAGCGGTGGTTCCCGAAGCGATTCTCCAGGGCCTCCCAGATGTCCTTGGGCGCCGCCGTCGTCTGCACCGCGTTTAGGATTTCCGCGGCCCGTCCCTGGAGGCTGGCTATTAACTGTGTGGCCTCCTCCTCCGGTGACCATCTGTTGTGCTTGGCCACTGTGTCGAACTGGCGGCGGAAGACCTCGAATGTTGACGCGCCGTCATATTTCGGAGGTTTGATGCGCGCCGATCTTGTGTCGCGTCCCTGTGCGTCAGCCTTCAAATCCTTCAGTCTCCTGCCGACGACGTCCTCCACCATGGCGTTCAAGGACTTGACGCTGCTGTCGGCCTTTCCCTCCAGATTGTTTACGCGGTTCGCGAGGTCTTCGACGTCTTCAACCATGGCGTTCAGGGACTTGGCATTATTGTCGGCCTTTTCCTCTAGGTCATTGAAGCGGTTCGCCAGGTCCTCGACGCGTTCGTCCACTTGGCCCATCCGCTTGCCCAGCTCCGTCACGTCATCCCTCACGCCGGCCAACTGTTCCTCAAATTTGGCGGCGAGGACCTCGTTCGCCTCCTTCATTTCCGTGGCCAGACTGTCGTTCGCTGCCTTCATTTCTGTGGTCAATTCGGTCTTTATTTCTTTTAACTCTGCGGCCAGGTTGTTATTTGCCGCTTCTGTTTTTGTTGTTAACTCGTTCATCTTCGCGGCCAAGTTGTTATTTGCCGCTTCCGACTTCGCTGTTAATTCGTTCATCTTCTGCAAAGGCATTTCCAATACCGATTCCATGGCTATAACCTTCGGTGATGTTGTTATCCCAATCCTGACACCAGTTGTGACTTTGTGGGTTCGTGAAATAATAAAACGAGGTTACGAAACACAAAAACTACACTTTATTCTTCTCGAAATACACTGTTCAACATTATAGTTTGCTAGCTAACCTTAAAACTGTTTATTTTCTCTCACTCTACATTCAACTGTCTTTCGCTACCGGTAACGATTGGTTCCGAAGTTTTCCGAATCTCCACCGGCTTCGGCTTCGGCTTCGCGAGTCTACCGCCAGGGCGACACTATGTATGTGTGTGAGTGCATGTGGTGTGTGTGTGTGTGTGTGTGTGTGTGTGTGTGTGTGTGTGTGTGTGTGTGTGTGTGTGTGTGTGTGTGTGTGTGTGTGTTCAGTCACATTAATTTCAAAGTCGTATTTTCTGAGGTTAACCAGTTTCAAGATATTCCTTGTAATTCAAAGCCGTGACGCAGCGACCAGTTCTCAAAAGATTTGAGTATCGCTTAAGCCTACTGTATTCCCCAATTCCCATTGTACCTATAAGGAAACGCATAATAAAAACATTTATACAAACCTCTATCTCAGTTAACATGAAGTAGATAGAAGAGGCGTTTATAAAAAACATTTCGTACAAAACTGAGTAGTGAAAGTCATGTGATTGCAACACATAAGATGCTTTAGTAATATATCGATATATTAGGAATTCTTGTATTACCTACATACTACAGAATCGTTTTTAAATTTATCGTAATAATGTTTATAACAGTTACGGTGATGTAACGCATGGCGCAACATTCCAGTGAGACAAGGCCTGCAACCCGACTGCCGGCCTCACGCCCGCATACGCAAGGCAGAGTTTGGCGATCATCCAACCGATACGAGATCGTATGTCTCTAGTGTTCCACCGCGTAGAGGGTCGCGGGTTCGAGTCCCGCCTTGGGCATGGGTGTTTATGTGTATAATGAATATTTGTGAAACTAGAAAAACAGATAAGAAAATAAACGGAAATAATGAAAAATCGGTTAAGTAAGAAAAAGGAAAAAAAATTAAAAAAATGTGGTCAGTATCTCGGCGCCCACAGCTGGAAAGTTGGCCTTCTAGATTAGGATTCGTTACCTAGCGTAGCTCCTCAATTTCTCAAGATGCTGAGTTGGCACCTTCAAGGAAAATGCTTATGCAATATCTTAAGGGTAGCAGAAGATTATACACATTTAGAAAATATGTCTCATATATATCCGGTAAGGCGTTAAAGGAATATATGACCAGCAATAAAGGATTTCAAGAAATACAATAAATATATTCAACATTCAAACCAGCGAGAAAAGAAAATTATTTAAGAGATGGAAAGAGACGAAGAGAAACTGAAGAGACAGATTACGAGACTTAAGAAGACGTAATTTAAGATGCACGACTGATGAATAGAAGATGCCGGTTATAGATATCGGAAAGAAGAGCAGAAGTCACCGAAGAAGGGGAGCCAGATGAGATATATGCACAGTATCAGAGCGGACAGAAGAGGAAACATGATAACCAGGATATTTGGAACTGACGAACCAGCTCCATTTAGGAGATGGATACCAGGAGAAGGAACCTTTGGATACCAGTTGCAGAAGAGGAAGTTTAAAATTGTAGGAAACTGTCTTTCCTAGTTTCTTATAGTAAATAAACCTGTAATAGAAATGTAATTTTGAACTGTATTGTTGCAGTGGAAGTAAAGTAAAAGAAAGACTACTTTTAGATAGATTAGATGTGTAGATTTGTAATGGTTACTGCAGTCCAGTAACCTGTAGGCTTACTTAGTCAGTTAAGGTAGCAAGTAGTTTATATCTGCAAAATTTATAAACCACTTTATATAATTTGATTTAAAAATGAATGAAGATAAAATAATGTTTGCATAATGAGGCCTGGTATAAATTCCAGAAACCAGGCTATTAGATATGCAGATTTTATTTTAATTTTTAGTGGGCACCTGTCTTATACCCGAGACTTAAAATCCGCATCTTGCAAGGGTAGAATAGAACCCGGGCGCATTTCGAACTCAGAGAACCAAAGTACACGCTCTAACCCACTATTCCACGGCGCAGGACTAAAAGTTACAGTGCTTTGACTTAACTGAGAATGAAAATCGAGCTATAAATTAAGTTCAAATAATATCAATAGTTTATTTAAATTGGCTAACATGTAAGAAGTATATTCGTTTATATTCATAGCAGTGCCACAATTTTAAAAACAAAATAAAGAATACTTAGCCATGTTCTCCAAAGATAAATCCTTCGTAAATATTTCTTTATTATTTAAGAGAATTCAGCATATCATTTTATTGTTTTTCATGTTATATGCCTCTTACGATTACCTATACATTAGGCAGTTTTCCAGTTTATGTACCCAAAAAGGGTTGACACACCCATTTTGGGTTAACATTATTTCAAAATATATTTCTGTTTGTGTAAACCCAAGCTTGGTTATATACACTACGCTACATTAGCATTACTTTAGAGGTCATGATAACAGAACCTAAGATACTAGCTCAACGTAAGCATAGAAGCCTGTTTCATGTAATCTTGACTGCACTCACATTGACTGACGTTGGCATGATCTGTTTGTAAGCTACAAGCTTTGTGCTTTATGCTAAGGTGTTGCGGGAGTTTTGGCGATGACGAGAAGACGACGTTTTAGATGCCCCGCGTTACGGCGACCTGAAGTCGTCCCGCGTTGCGCCTGATGTCGTGGGTTGTATTCTGCCCTCCGGGATGACGGTGACGAAGCCACGAGTTGCTAACTCTTCTTGATCCAATCTGGCACTCTGATGTATCGATGTAGATCAGAAATCTCCGGATCTGCTTCAGTCTGAGCTATGAGAACTCTTAGTTTTAAGGGGTAGTCGCGAGTCAAAGGATAAATTTAATTTATTTTATATTATTTATACAATTTTTCCTATGAAACTTGACAATAATATTGTATACTTTGATTACAATTAAAATAAATCGGATATTAACTCTTTTACTCTTCTACACTGAATGTACGTCTGTTCACCATAACGTTCTTCCATCTAAAGACGATTTATTTCCTCACTGTTTTACCAAAATTATTGATTTTTCATTCTCTAATTGCCATCACTACCAATCAAACTTAATTTTTACTGGTTCACGTCACACATTACATAATCTCATTTTTAAAACTACCAAGCATAATACATTCACATGTTGCGTCATCTCATGACCTACTGTATTTCAACAATGTCCTTTCGTATTCATTTTAACATGTCCATATTGATTCTTAAATCACATATTTAAATATTTTTCAACTCTCGGGGCCTAAACCAAAACAACCATTACAAAGGCCAAACGTGCGAAAATGGCCGTCAGAGAGCGCTTCTTCGTAGACTACAATTCGGGATTATTGTTTCATCTCTTAATACAAGTATAATATATTTCTTCGCCGTGTGTTAACTCGTTAACCACATTTCTGTGTTAGATCCTGGGCTAAAATCATTAGGATTTCCATAAGAACCTTATGTGCTAATTTATCTATTCATTAACAAACGTAGGCTCTATCCACTGTTCAACAAACCATTGTTAATGAAACGCTGTACTTCAAATTAATCGAAATAAACTTTTATAGAATTGCTTTATTACATATTTTCTTGTAGGTACATGGGAATAGAGGAATACAGTAAGCTTAAGCCATACTCAAATATTTTAACAGTTGGTTGCTATGTAATGCATTTGAAATTCTATTCTACTTGCATGACTAGTATGGCGATAAAAAGCGAGAAAAACCAATAATGGCTCCTCATTGGAACATTCAAACCAAGTGGAAGGGATCGGAAACGGCGTACTCACAAAAAATAATAATAAAAACATAAAAAATAAAATAAAAATAAAAAATTACCTCGTATTTGAACAAGATCTACTTGTTTTGCCAAATAACAATTTTGTCTGTCCCTTATAAGATCTATCAGTCATACAATGCTTACCCAGAATGAAAATGACTTCAGGAGTTATTCCCAGTAAGTCAAGATATATCTAAATTGCATTTACAATGAAGGTATAAAAATATAGAATTTTTATTAAAATGGTTAGAGCCGCTTTTGACAAAATCAAAATTTTCGGAAACCTTTCCTGTAAAGAGCAGTTTGAGCTGATGAACTTTTCTTTAAAATCTTCGTGTTGCATCCTTGGAAAATGCTAAACCTAAATATGAAATTTCGTGTTGAACCTACTGTTTATGTTGGAATTATACTGCTCACACTCACGCACAAACATACACAAACACACTCACAATCACAGGGCCTTTCTCTAAATTAATGTTTATTTTGTGGGGAAGATATAAATTTTTGGGTGGGATACAATACCTTCTCTATCTACTATTGTAAATGTTAGAGAAAGTAAAACTAGCAGCAAAGCAAATTGTGATTGTAGGAGCACTTTTTGTGAGTTAAACAGTCTTCAAGTGGTGGAAATATTTATGTGTGTAGCCTCATAAGATTTGTAGGCTGTCGAATTAGATTAGCTGCTTTACGGTTTGCTGAGAAGGCTGCTGTTCATATTTCCATTTCTGAATGATTACATATCAGTTATCTTTATGCCTAGTTTTTACACCACTATGTTAGTGCTTAAGGTATTGGTGACATTTAGTAAGAAATGTAAACATTTTAACGTTTTTGCATTATACGTTTGTGATTATAACATATTTTGATATTATAAAAGTTTAAATGTTTTGTATAAAACGTTATTTTTTCGAATTCCTTCTTTTAAGCATTATTTACTATTCAAAATACTCATTGGACCACATATTATAACTTATTGACTTTACTTTTTCCATGTAAGAATGTGAGAATGCAATATCGTGCCGGTATGTTGCCAAGGTAGCTAGTGGTTGGAGTGCTTGGATGGAAATCAAAAGATCCGTAGTTCAAAAATCGGCTCTGGTTTTGAATATTCCAGTCTGATTATACCTTTCTGAGACTTTTTCCTACATACCACTAAGTGTGAACGAACAATCAATTTCCATTTTCTGTGCAACTTCAGAAAATACGAATTAAATAATTGTTCTTAAATAGTTCGGTTAAAATTGTTATTTTACATAACTTGCAATAAAAACTTTGAAAACTTCTGCAATATGTATACAACTTTTATCTCGTTGAACTAATAAATATTAAGAAATGCCTGGACAACAATTTCTGTTTGAATATTAAGGAACCATTTTGGGAGCGATACGAAAAACCACAGCTTGATACCCAAGTTATGGGTCAGTTGATATCGAAGGGAATAAAAATGAATGAATAGTTATAAATATGATCAATAACCGTTAAAGAATTAAACAAAGGAAACAGGACAGCTCCAAATATTAATATTCTGTTTTTTTTTTCATTAAGGCGAGTTGTTAAAAGTGTCAGTTTATGACAGATGTTTGTTACAAGTTGAAGACCGTTAATACACTTTACGACCGAATTTCTCAGGCCATTTCGTAGAAATTACTCTGATAGTTACAAAAGGGTAAGAGTAAGAAGGTCATTCAGCAGGACTGTCATGAGCAGCAGAAATACGCAAGCTTCTTGCAATTTCAGGTTGGATTTCTGAGAAGTTTGAAAGTGAAGGCAAAAAAATATTGAGGTTTTAGAATTTGCAGTATTAGAAAGTGTGAGTAGGGATCTTAGAATTGTTATGAAGGGAAATTAGGATGAGTTTAAGCTTAAATAAGTGGTTCATAGCAGAATCCTTCTGTGACTACGACTAGAGTTGGATCGTAGCTCGTTGCTGAAGCAGATTTCTGTTATCCTTCCACCAGAATCCACAAATACTTTGAAATAAGTGTCTCACAGCTCGAGCTGATAGCCAGGTACGGTCGTGCTGCTCGAATGGTAACCATGGATTTATTTTTGGTAATAGATACGTCTCAGATAACACACTGAGTACTCCACGTGGAGTGAACATCTATATGTCGTTTGTGATTCCTGCGAATTCCATTGGCTGAAGTGATGCGTTCATTGGTGTTTAGCACAGGTCCAGGAAGTGCGGTAGTTCCCATCTCAATATTACAAGAATAATCGGTGAGTTATCTGAGAGGTTTCTATTTACAAAGATAAAGCCAGGGCAACCGTTCGAGCAGCACGACTATACCAGGGAGCTTCAAGATAACGTGAAGCTGTTATCTTTCCCTGGCACTCAATCTTCAAGGTCCAGAAGCAATAAGGTTATCGACTATTTTGGGAGGCGTAACGACTGTAAAATGCTACCTCTGTGGTACGGCTGAAAGGGTCGAAGGGGCATTTCATCTTATCATATCAGAAAGTGATTAGCCATCAATAGAAGACTTATATATTACGAGTAACAATGGTTTAACATATATGTTTAAAATTTTTTGTGACTACATGTGCACTATTATATTCCAAGTAAATAGCAAAAGGACCAGAAAAATTGGAAGAGAACCATAGAATTTTCTGGTTTCTCAAGATGTATTGCCTTAATTTTTAAATCGCATAGCACTTTGCTCTGCAAGTTTCGTATTAGGGTGCATGTGTAAATGAACAGGGGGACTCCTTGCTACTGATTTATGAATATACCTTGCCTCTACTGGTTTGGAACAAAACAAGAAATCTGATGTGTTGTCCTCCCGTGCCTCTCTGTTCTCACTCTTGTACAACGTATTATTACAAAAGTTAATTCTTCTATGTACTTCACGTTCATCGAGATAAACATTAGAAGTAAATTCCCTGTTAGGTTCACTGTAAATGGCGGAATACAGTAAACTGAAACGATAATCAAGTTATTTAAGAGCTGATCGTTATGGTGCAAAAATTCCAAAGAATACAAAGAATATCTCGGAAATGTTTAGCTTATTAAAAAAATTATGAAGTTATTTTCCTTAACTTCTACATTTTTCCGTATTAAGATTGTGTCTATCTCTCACAATTTACCATTTTTACAAAGTTCATTCACAATAAAGAATACTTCAGAGGCTGTTTACAGAAAAGTCAAAATATATATTTAAATTTCCTTGAGAAACTTTAAACACATGTTAGTTTAATCAATATCGTTAGAAGAATTATAGAGAACATCAAGAGTTAAAAAATTTAAATAAATCTAAAGCGTAGTTCGGGATGGGGATTTTTTATAACCTTAGCGTCGCATCCATGAAAGAGGATTAACGTAAATGCGAAGTTTGAAGTTAAACAAAATGTTCGTTAATGAGCTATGCTTCTTAAAGACAGGCGCACGCTCATACTTATGCGCACACGCTCATAGAAACACATGTAGACCTTCTGCTAAAAGTGCTTCTTTTGGATCCAGGGAATTTGAAAACCTATTTTTTTTTTTTTTTTTTTTTTTTTTTTTTTTTTTTGTGAAATCGCGATATCCAACTTTTGTGCTGAATAAAATACTTCCTCCAAGAAAGGAAAAAAGGACTAAAACAAAGAATAAACAGATCCACTTTGACGCAGATTTTAATGACTTAGTAAGACCGGTATACTACTGTTCAGTTTTTACAACAGACTATTAAAGGAATGTGCCAGTGAAAATACATTTTTATAACCTTTGCGGTCGGTTTGGCTGAAAATATTGGCATATACAAGTTTAAATAAACATTGTATGGTTAATTTTGTTTCAGATCTTCGTTTCTAGCATACAATACATTGAGAAAATTACATTAATTGGGATACTAAATAATTCATAGGAATGAAGATGTACACATATTTGTGTTTTAAATACCACGTGGTTTAGCAGATCTCTATTCACAAAATTTTTCATATAGAGCCTTGTGCCAGCTACAGTCCAATAAAGATAGTTACATAGTTCCATTTGGCTGGTCCCTTAGCTCAGTCGGTAGAGCATCTGCCTGTTGTGCTAGGGGTTCCGAGTTCGATTCCCGGTGGTAAGGTGGCCATTTTTCTCCGTCCAAGATAATTCATCTTCCCCACAGTCTGGAAGTATGCATGAGAGTGCGAATGTGTGCGTGGTCTAACGATTAAAACACAACGAATACGAGTTAACACAATCGACATGTTCCAACGGAGAACGGCCGCTAATATGACTATAGCATTTAAAGGCGGGGTATAAATGTTAATAAAAAAAAAATAGAATTAAGGTTGTAGACAGTCCATTTTTCTTTAATATATATATTTATGTCTGCCTTAATTGGTAGTATTTTTGGAAAGCGCGAAACATTTCAGAAGAACTGCATGAAAAACACTTATTTTCGGAAAATGTGATAAAAATTTAACAAAACCTAAATTAAAAATATAAAAATTGAATTAAAAATATTAAATCGTTGTATATAAAAGTATATGTCCAGCAACAATATTGAAACCAATTAATGAATGCTTGTTTTTGACATATAATACAAAATTGCATATATCCAAAATGTTCACTAAATTTCCGTGATGCATTCCCATAGAAAAATATTATAAATCCTACCAGTTCTTCGAAATGGTTCTTAAGTGGAAATGGATCTTAATCCAGTATTTCAGAAACTAACACGTCAGATTCAAATATTTTAGAATGTATTAAGAAGTATATGAGTTCAGTGTTCTACTTGTACTCCTTATTGCTTATTAAGGAAGATAAAATTATGTTCTTAATTATAGTACACTCAGGTTAAAATTTATCACCCATTATTAAAAAAATACACATCCATTTTATTAGCACCAAAGCAGATTCACACTAGCGTTAAATATTTCTTTTATCGTTCTAAAATAATTTATCTACCTAAAATAATTTCTGAGAAAATGCGTCATGCAGTGAGAAAGTGTCATTTACAGAAAATGCTGTTCAATACAAAACTGCAAAACATTGTATACATTTGCAAAGAAAGAAGTCACAAGACTTGAGAACCCGGAATCTGCCATTAATAACAGTAATACAAATTTTAGAGCAAAATCTGTAAAATTCCATCTATAAGACAGCTTAAGTTCCCCTTTTCTAAAATGGTTTTGAAAAGTGAGATTTAATTCATAGTAAAACTGGATAATACAGTACCTCTTTCTTAAAATACATTTAAAATGCAATTATTGTACCTCCTGTTGTAATGAAATGTATTTTACGTTAAACAGGACATTTTAAATAATAAGAGCGCACAAAAGGTTAAAAATGTTTTTATTTGGTAATGTTTGCAATTTAGTCTGCTCTTAAACTGTGAATGTTAATAATCAACAACTAAATTTTTATAACCTCCTTGATTTCGCCGTGTGACATATTTTTGTTGCAGATCGGTTGTCGACTGTGGAACCTGAGCATTATCAGCGTGCTCATCTTGACATTCTCCAACATCCTGCTGACAGTTAGACTGCTGCACTCTACTGATTGTTCCCAACAGCACCAGCGGCCCCCAGAGGAACCCCCACCTCGGGTTTCTTCGCCACCGCCTCCTCAACAATCACCACGTCCTCTTCCGGCTGCCGCCCCTTTCTGTCGTCCCTCACCCAACTCATCTACCTCCTCTAGCCCATCAACCAACTCGAGTATATTCCGCGTGGACCTCCGTCTAGGACGATGGGATTCTCGGCATCTGTACAAACTCTTCGACTTTGCGCTTCCAGGTAAAACACAGTCATACATAAGTGATTCATAGAATATGTACAATTGCTTACATAATGTGCGAAAAGACAAATGACAAATGTTGGTGGTTAATAGCGTTGGTACAGGTTTATTTTTTGTTTGTTAGTTTGTTTTTGTTCAAACGTCGTACTATCATGTGCCAAACTTGCCCATAACGCTTTTGAAGAAGTTTCGAACATGTTGATAATGGCTGCTCTAAGGACACAAAACAACATTTTCTTATGTAAGTGAAACCTCTGTCTTGAAACAGGTAATTTTCTCCCAACGTGCTCAATATATAGACACAGACCGCGACATTCGGAAGCGAATGGAGCTCGGCGAGTAACTAGGTTAACTCCGGAGTGTCTCTGCAGAAGGTAAAGGACCTCCTAAGTAGCGTGGGCGATTGCTCGTTCTCCCTTCCTGCTAGATGGTGAGTTTTCCGGTATGCAAATTCACTCCCGCCAAAAAGACTTATCGTCCAAATATAAGTTCCAGAAATTACGTAGACGTTTGTTAGTCCCACAAAAAACTCGAGAACGTCTGAACCGATATGCCTTATTTTTTCATATCTGTACGAGGGTTGTTCAATAAAGAATGATCACAATTTTTTATGGCCGCGCCGTAGCTCAGTGGTTAGACCGCTTGGCTCTCACCAATGCGGCCCAGGTTCGATCCCAGGCGACCGCAAAGTGAGATTTGTGGTGGACAACACTGCGCTGGGGCGGGTTTTCTCCGGGATCTCCAGTTTCCCCCACCATCTCATTCCACCGGTGCTCCATCTTCATCTCATGTATCATCAGTGTCATCGCCTGCGGTGCCGTATGTAGTAAAAGCGGGCGTTAAACACTACACATTTCATTTTACAATTTTTTTTTGACAGCGTACCTCTACTCATCCTCATAATTTTGATGGTTCTTCTCAAAATATTCTCCCCTGAATGAGATGCACTTGTCCTAGCGTTTCTGCCAGTCTTCAAAGGCATGCTGGAAACCATTTTTGAGAGATCCTTCAAAATCGCCTCCGCAGCCTTCACCACTGCTTCTGATGATGGCTAATACCTCCCATGAAGGCATTTCTTCAAGTTATGGAATAGAAAAAAGTCACATGGGTCTAAATCCGAACTATAGGGAGAATGAGGGATGCACTTTACGCAACAACATTGGCAGTATGCGGCCGCGCATTATCGTGGTGCAGCATCCAGCCTGCTGCTTAACGGAAATGTGGTCTTTTGCGCCTGATATGCAATGTCTTCAGGAAATCCCTGTAATATTTTCCAGATACTGATGTGTGTGCAGGTACGTGCTGATAAACCATTCCATGAATGTCAAAGAATGAGATGACCATAACTTTCCCAGCAGAAGCAACCAGTTCTGCTTTCTTGGGGGTTGGTGATGAAGGAGATTTCCACACTGAGCTTTGCTGTTTGCTCTCAGGATCAAAATGATGTAGCCAAGTTCCATCAGCAGTGATTATGTTTTAAAGAAACTCCGGGTCCTCCTCTAACATCAACTTTAATTGCATGCAGACCTACATGCGAATATCCTTTTGTTCAGGAATCAACAGTCTTGAAATCCATCGCGCACCAACTCGTCTCATGTGTAATGTTTATGTCACCAACGTGTGGGTGGGACCCAATGAAATGTTCAGTATTTCAAAAAGTGATCTTAAGGAAATTCGTCGATCCTCTCTCACAATGGCAGCAGCAGTGTTGATGTTTTCTTCCGTAAGAGCAGTAACTGGAGCACCGGGTTCACCTTCCTCTGAAATTGATGGTCTCCCCTCTTTAAAAATTTTAAACTATCTTCGAGCTCTGCTGTAGGGAAGTCAGTTTCCATAGGCCTCCTGTAACATTTTATAGCTCAACTGAAGATCTGTTGAGACAAAAGCAGAATTTCAAAGCCCATATTGTTCTTCGCGTATTACCTCCGTTGCAGCGGTAGACGATACTGAACATGTCTTAACTTGCCTGGTTCTCACAGGCGGGAACCAGGAGTACCAACAGTGAAAATACTACGGTATGTTTGTTTCACATTAAGCTAACAGAATATAATGAGACTGAATTTAGTACGAAAAATTACGATCGTAAAAAATTATGATCGTTCTTTATTGAACAGCCCTCGTATAAGTCCAAGGAAGGTTTACAAGGTGAGAAAAGAAAACCTTAAGTGATAATGGACCGGGTTATTAACTATACTGCTTGCAGCGGGACAATAAAGTAGATGCAAACAAAACCACGTGACCGTTGACAGTAGCGCGCCTTCTTCACAATTTCCATGATGCCTCCGCTGTGTAAATAGTCCCTTGAAAAAGTACTGCTACTGAGATATGCAGTCTTGAGTTCGTATTGCCAAAGCGCATAAGTGCGTACTAAGCTCATTTCAGCTATAAAACATACACTAATAGATAGTTAAGTTAGTTTGTAATGAAAATAAATTATTCTACGCGCGCATATTCATCTGACGGGCGTATTCAGTTGTGAATCATGGCGGAACTGGCGAGTACTGTTAAACATGCGAGCGGAAAACCTTGACGAAGTGGTGAAAAGATAATAATATTGAATGTATTTAACAAGTTCAGCGAAGAATTTCCAGAACTTGCTATGGATACACGTGCTGAAGTTAACATGTGAGTTTACTGGTGTGTCGGTTTCCAGCATTTATAGTGCACGCAAGCAAAAAGCCACATTCGGTGAAGTTTCAACTTCAGGCAAGAAGAGACCACGTGCCAGATCTGTGTTGGATGCTATCTGTGATGGGTTTGTGAGGTAAGCAATTCGCCGAAAGGTTCATCAATTCCCCAAATTACAGCCGAATAGCGTTATTGTGATGGACAATGCCCCCTACCACGGTGTGAGTTTAGAACGCATACCAAACAAGTGACATCATGACATGGCTACAGAGTAAAAATATAATTTTTACGGGGGTCATGTAAAGGCAAAATTGCTGGAAATGGTCGTCTCGTGCTAAAGAGTACGAAAAGTACCTAAGTAGCAGTTAATTTTAATGGATATTAATAGTGTGCTATGTAATACTTTATTCTCTCGTTGGACATAGTATACATATTAAAGTACACATGCAGAATTTTACGGATCTCCTACCACCTTTTATTTTCCACAAACATGGACATGGACGTGGCAAATTTTCAGCTTACTTATTTCGATTCAAAATAAAATCCACATCTGATTGCATTTGTGGAAATCATCTTCAGGATGCCCCTCACATTTTATTTGATTGCCCTTTTTTCTGTTTTGAAAGATACGAACTTTAATTATTGCTTCAATCCTTAGGTTACACTTTTTCAAAACAACTTACACATATTCTGATGAATTAAAAACTTATCAATATTTCATGGCTTTCTTAAAAAAAAATATTTCTTAAGCTAAAAGATTCATCTTGATGTTTGCTGTTCGTCAGCTTGATATTGTATTTGGTTACGTTTTGTAAATTGTATTATATTCATAAATTTGTAAACTTTATTCCTAATAAACCTTTGGGTAAAATAGGAATAAAAAAATTGGATAGTAAATAAATACAAACAAAAGCATTACAGAGTAGAAAGACATTCCACTCCTTTCCAAAGTCTTCAAAGATATTTCACTTACCATATTTTATTAAATAACGTTTATCGTTTGTTATTAAGACTGAATATTTTATGCAGCATTATGATATACCTTTGGAACATTAGGCACAAAATTCGTTTATGAACGAGCTATAACACTATAAATATTTTACAACAGACAATTGTCAAATATTGGTGAATTCTTGGATACTTTCTTTTTAATTTATGTTTATGAATTCGTGAATCGAATTGAATGGACACAAAATTAATTGAATTCATTTGTAACTTTTTGATGTTCGTGGAAACTTTTTTACTATGCCAAGGATAAGACGACCTGACCTAGGCCGTAAAAGTCAGTCAAATGTGCGGCGAGCTATGTCACTTGCTGGCCGCATTGATGAGCAACGAGACACAACTAATGCTAATAGGCATGTTGGTATGTCAGAATTGCGTTCTAGAGTGTCTAATACTTTCGGGGGAGTTGTTTTTGTACAAATCAGTTGACAAAGTCATAAACAAGCATGACGTAGTTTTTAAATTCTTTAGAATTACCTGGACTCCAACCTCACTATTTAAAATTAAAAGTAGGAACAGTTGTGATCATGCTGCACAACAACTAACAATTACTGTGCAGTGTAATGAGACTAACTGTGAAAAGCTAATAAATAACGCCATCGAGGCAACAATAAAGGGAAAGAACAAAGGAGAGGATATTTTGATCCCACGTATTCCAATGATTCCAACGGATTTACCTTTTGATTTTAAGCGTCTTCAATTTCCCGTGCTTTTGGTCTTTGCAATGACAAATAATTCGCAAGTGCAGTCATTGGAATTTTGCGGAACCAATTTGGAGTTTTCCTGTTTCCCTCATGGACAATAATACGTCGCGTGTTTGGGCGTCGGAAAGCCATAATCTTATATATTTATGCACCACAAAAAATTATCAAAAAGCTGCAAATTGATTAACTTAATTATAACTGTGTTATATTACGACTTCACCCCCCTAATTGCAGAACAAATTACTAACCAACCCGAATTTGTTTTACTTATGTAGATATGTGCAGAAAACTTTTATTGGTGGTACGAAGTTCGCCGGGTCAGCTAGTGTTAGCTATATAATGTCACCGATCGCATTGTTGTGTTGGAGCCGCCGCAAAGCCAGAGATAGGTGCGTGCGCAGTAAAGAAAGAGACAGATAGTGGCATGCAGCGCTGGACGCTTGCAGAGAGAGAGAGAGAGAGAGGGGGGTGGGGAGAAGCTGGAATTTTCCGCTGCCGTCGCGATTGTTATTGAGTCCTCTACTGCATTCTAGATCTATGACTGGGAGGTATAAATAGCGGCAGAGTGTGAGAAACAGTGAGTTGCAGTGGTGCAGTGGAATTGAGTTGTGTGTTGTACCGCAGTGGAATATTTCGTTTGTTTACGTGTGGCGGCGTCACTGTTTGTCAATATCACACGCCTTTTTTGGCTGCAAGGGTTGTACAATGCTTCTGTTTACTGCAAGCAAGACTTTTTTTTCTACCAACCCACGATGTCATATATGGTGCCAAGAGTGGAACACGACGATGGAAGCTACATTAGCGAAGACGGAAGCGGCAAATAACAACCTGGTCACGGAAATGAAAAGGGCAAATAACAACCTGGCCGCAAGGCTGTAAGGAAAGAGAACAGCAAACGACAACCTCGCTGCGACGATGACTGCAATGAAGGCTGAATTAACCACGGAAATGAAAGTGGCAAACGACAGCCTGGCCACAGAAATGAAGGCTGCGAACGATGCCCTCGTTGCCAAAACATTGGCCAAAACTTCAACAACCATGGCAATCACCGTACCGGGTGGTAAAGAGGATTAACGACGTGGTCTACCGCATCCAGAACGTGTCCCGAGGAAAGATGATGGTGGTACACTTGGATCGCCTGGCCCGTTACGATGGTGCTGTTCGGGACGACCAGCCTTGTGGAGGGACCAGTGTCACCGTTCGCGCTGTTGTGTTGGAGCCACGCAGAGCCAGAGCTATGTGTGTGTGGACAGTAAAGAAAGAGACCGATAGTGGCACGCAGCGCTGGACGCTTGGCGAGAACTTTTACTTTAAAAAACAAGAGTACCATTAAAAAGTATCAAAGTATGTGTTCACGAGTATTAAGCTCAAGCGTATTAGGAAGATACTTCTGATCCACCGTTATTTCCTTTACTTGTATTCTTTTGTGCCAAGTAATTAATTTTTCTGATATTGGAAGGAGTACTCTTCTTCTCCTTTTTTATGTACATTCCAAAGTAAATGATATGCATTCCTATTATAATTACTGGTTCTTAATTCACATTAAAGTTAGTTTACTCCATCATAGTGTAATGCGTCATGTATAGATTTCATAATGCTAATTACTGTAGATTGAAAAAGAAAGATGGTATCTCGGGAATTCTTTTCCGCATGCGTATTGCAACAGCTCAATAATACAAATAATTAAAACTGACTGGTCTAGGGATTTCCAGATGGCGTTCGGAGGAACTTGGGAGGAATATATGTGAACTTTGAAGGCAAGAATGGTTTCACAGTCCTACAACTTCTGGATGGTAACGCATTGCACTCCCTACGATAGAAACGTTATTTTTGAAACCACTTACAGAATTTATCGAAGGATCATATGACTGCAAAGTTGGGATACCGCATTATGGGAACAGTAACTGGCTGTTTTATTTGGTTATGTTTTGAATTATAATACAATGTCTACAGAGTAAACCAATTAAAATTAGTTTTATATAAGTTCCCAAATTATGTTATGGCTATTCCAACTCTGCTCGCTGAGTCTGAATACTCTCGTTTAGGCAACAAGAGGGCTCGGAGCCCAGCTAGAGGAGGAACGCGATAGCCAATAAGTCATTGAGCAGTACCCAATGCCGAGCTGTATTGCGTGCAGCAGGCAGACTCATGCCAGTCTTGGGTCCCCCGCTGCTCTCTGATGCTCATCCAACATATACTCTGTATTTAATTAATGCATTCAGACTTCAAACATACAGCATACGAGTGATTTTAATACTATTGGATGTACTAAAAACTGTTAGCATAAAAAGGACAAAGCAAACAACTGACAGGAAATAAATTAAACTATATGGTACCGAGCGATATAGCTCAGACGGTTTCGTCTGGGGCGCGCATTCAGGAGCACATGTTTGATTCCCGTGGCCGACCTACCTGACCCATGGGTTTTTGCGAGGGTTTTCCCGGGTCGCTAGAGGAATGATGGATAGGTTAATTACATTTCCCGAATTTGCTATCCCTCCATTTCATCTCCTTTATCATTTTATATCATCTCTTATCCGGTGCTTTCTTTCAGGGTAGAAGTGTCGGTGGATGTCTCGACGGTGAATGGCAGGATGATATGCTCTGAGGGGAACCACTTCCTCCTCCGGTAGGTCGGTTGCTGGTCTCCGCTCCTCTGCTGGGACCATTTCGGGATTGCCAGCCAGGGACCTTTAGGGATCGGCTGCTGGACTCGTTGCCGTACCGCTGTAGGGGAGCGAGTTCGTTGTCTTGGCCTGTCGGGAGAAGTCTCTATCGAAGTAAACTGTAGGGAACCTGCCTTCTGTACTGTCGTGGCTCCATGGGTCGGTCGCCTTCTGTCTCCTCTCACCTCATCCTTCCTAACGGGGGTGCCCCACTTGGGGGCATAGGAACAATGGGCCCAGCATGGTGGCCTATGTACCTAATCTCCTCCCTACTGAAATCCTAATCCTAAACCATATGGTAAAGTCTTGCATCTATTGGCAATTCGAGCCGCTGATGTCACTTATCTCTTCCTATAATTACCCATTCAGAATATTAAAGTCATAGTTCTGCATTATGTGAGAACTTGACTCTTACTTTACTAACAACTTTTATTATCACCCATATAAATATGGTGCCACGAGGAAGAATGGATGTTAGCAATATATTCTGTCAAGAAAGTTTCGGAAATTGGTTATATAAAATTTCGCATAAGAGGCGATTAGAAATTATTGCTGTCGCTAAGTTGGTACATCTTTCCTCTATACCCACGCGGAGTTTGATAATCATTTATTATTTAGTTTGTTCATAGGGCACCATTTTGTTAATGCATCTCAAAGGCGTGTTGCGATTTTACAATGAATACAAATATTGAACCAAGAATCTGTCTGAAATTTTGCATTGTAAATGGTATTTCGTGTACCGAATCGCTGAAAGCATTAAAGAGGGCTTACGGTGAATCGACTTTATGAAAAACGCGTGCGAATAAGTGATACAGTGAATTCAAAAGCAGTGACGGCTGGTGGATTAAATTATTGGTGGTGCGCAAATGAAAAATAAAATACAGAGTAGTAGTGACTCACCTATTTATACAGAAATTCTGCTCTCCTCTCCTTAGACCTGGCGAATCTATCGATAACTTTTGCGTTGAAGTCGCTGATCTTCATAAAAAAACTCCCTCTTAGTTGAAGGCACTGCTAATGCGGACAATCGGTCCTGTGACATTGTGTTCCCAAGGAAAGCTTTTTACTCTTTTTAAAGTTGAGAAACAGCGTTCTGCTTCAGCGGTAGACATTGGCATAGCTAACAACACTCGCAGGAGTTTGACACATTCGCTGAATGTAGCACATAAATTGTTTTCCTTAATGAAGTCCATCAAGCACAAAGCACCGGATATTCCACGAAATTCCTGTTGACTGTAAATTACAGTCAGTTCTGTACGAATTTTTGTTCCAATGATAAAAGGATAGAACCTTATTGTTTCTCTAAGGGAATCCTCTGGAAATGTCTGATCATAGTCGGAGGAATTTTCTTGATGAAACAAAGTCGAGGCTACCAGATTCCCCGTGAAGCTAAATCTGTCCCTTGCTTCTCTAAGAGTAATGTCACAGACTTCAAGAGCTTCTCTTCTTTTCACATCATGATCTTCTATTCTTCTCCTCTTAATTGCAGTTTCTTCGTGTTCCTCAATTTCTACGCTATTTCTTACTTTTTGCACTTCCCTTTCAAATGCGTTTAGCTGGGCGAGGGCAAATGTTGCATTGCAGTCTCGTTTCTGCAGCTGATTGTACAAAATGTCCATATGGGGCATGATCTTGTGGAAGAAAGACAGCCAGAATACAACATTATCAACCTTCAAAGTGGCCATAAATACAGAAGCCTGAAAAAGTGTGTTGTTGTTGGTTAACAGAGCTCTCTTCTGAATGACCTCGATGCATTTAATTAAATTCTCCCTGTGTTCGAAAATGGTATTGACGGTCCGTGGATGAAAATTCCATCGTGTCGGAACAGAACGTGGCAATCGTTTCTGCACAACTTCATCATGCACAGTTGTTCTTTGAGGAGAATTTGAAAAAAAATGTGCATATTCCTTGTAAATTGGCAAAAAAATATCCTCACACTGGTGTTTACTGAGGCTGAATTCAGCATTATTAAATTAAGCTTATGTGCATGACAGTGTATATAAGAGGCACAAGGATACTTCTCTTTCACAATTGCCTGAACACCGTGTTTCCTACCTCCAATGACGGATGCGCCATCATTGGTCTGTGCTATAAGTTTATTCGGGCACCCTGATAGTTGCAGATCAAGTTCAGATTTAATGACTGTGGCAAGAGAGTCTGCATCATGACCATCAGGTCGAACAAAACTCCAAAATGGTTCTACAGGCTTGTCATTCACAAGATATCTGTAGATAATAACCATCTGATACACTGAGGAAACATCAGTGGTTTCATCTGCTATGACAGCAAGGAATTCTGCATCCTTAATCTCCTTCATTATTTCCTCTTGGCGTACCTCTAACATACACTGAAGAATTTCGTTTTGTATAGTTTTTGAAGTGCCCTTAAAAACAGTTGCTTTTTCTAGATGGCCCTTCAGGACAGTATCGAGGTCAGCGCTGAAATCTATTAGGCCTCGAAAGATAAAAGGGTTTTGTGATGTATCAGATTCATTATGACCTCTCAAAGCCAGTTCAAATGAGCCGCAAAACAGTTTTATGATACAGTTTTTATGATATTTAGGACATATCTATTCTGCGTAAATTTATCGTTCTGCAGTTGTATGTTCCTTCAGAATGCACTGTCCATTTGTGCAGCAATATTAATATTGCCATACATTGCTAAACTTAATGCATTTTTTATATGAGCCGAACGGGACTTATGCTTTTTAACACGTTCGTGCATGTGTTGTATGTCTTTCATTCCTTTCTTCACCCAGGAATTATCTCCTCCAAAGAGCAGGCATGGGAAAGAGTATAAAGAGTTATTAACTTCACATCCACATAAGCAGTCGTGCTTCTTGTACATGTCAGGGTTGAACTTCCTATTGAATGTTCTAGATTTTGACTTAATCGTTTGAGTTATAGAAATGTTTGGCGTGGGCCTACCCTTTCGTTTCACTTCAGATTTTTCTTCAGCACTTCGTTGCGAAAAGGGCTTTTCCAGTAAAGGTTGCACGGTATTCATTCTATCAGAACTTTAAAAACGCACAGAAACAGCACGCCACAATAAGCACTATAAATAAAATGTTAGAATACTCAGTTTAACCTTAAACACAGCTTTCTGAATGTTCTGTGAGCACGAAACCACACCACAGAACAAGCAGACACACAGAAACAAACTAAGCGAAGCCTGTAGGTCACGCTATAGCTGTTGCTAAGAGTAGGATGAACTAGGTTGATAAACCATTTAAGCAATGTATAAGAAGCCACTCCCATCTCTTCCCCTTCCCGCAGCCCCCTCAGAGAGTCCTCATTTGGGCGAAATCTGAGGTTAACACTTCGCCGCAAACCTGGCATCTCCTACAACTAACCTCTCTTTATTTCGACTTCTGTGGTCATGGGCAGCTACATGTTTGTATATAAAACAATGCAAACAAGTACAGCTTTAATGTGCAAAATGCATCTGTTGTACATTCAAAATCAGTGGGTGTAGCGCAAACCTGCAACCTTATGGAGGAACCACCCCTGTTCAAAAGTGGCGGAGATGTGGTTGAAGATTTGCCTCGCTCTGGTCGGTCATCAACAGTTTCAACTGAACTGAACTTCACTAAAGTGAAGGAAATGATGTCTGAAAATCGTCATTTAGGTCTGAGAGACATTGCTGCCGAACTTTGATTCATACAATTTTAAACGAATTTTTGTACATGATACGTGTTGCCGCTCGATTAGTTCCGAAATACTTGAACTTTCTGCAAAAACTCAATCGTGTAAGGATCATTGAAGACATGCTAGAACGAGCCAACTTCGACTCCAAATTCATGAAACGCTTTGTAACTGGTGATGAGATGTGGGTTTACTAGTTTGAAGAACCAGTCAACAAGCTTCCGAGTGGCGCCTTCCAACTGAACCAAAACCCAAAATGGCACATCAAGCTAATCAAAGCTGAAAACCATGTTGACAGTTATTTTTTCAATTATCGTTGGGTGCTGTACTCGGAATTCTAGCCAGAGGGTCAGACGGTAAATAAAGGCTATTCTGAGCGTTATGTGGCATTCGAGAGAACAAATACGGCGAATAAACAGATTTGTGGAAAGAATGCTCATAGATTCTGCACCACGATAAAACGCCAGCTCACAAGGTTATCATTGTGAACCAATTTATGGCCTAAAAGTAAACAATCTAATCGAACAACCAGCGTATTCGTCTGATTTGGCTCCGGCTGACTTCTTTCTCTTTATAAAATTCAAGTTACCACTTCGAGGCATCCATTTTGAGTCCCTAGAATACCTAAAGGAGAATTCATTGCAAAATCGCTACACATCTTTGAGATCCACTCATAAAATGCCACTCCGTAAAAAAAACTAGATGGCAGATGACAATCAAACTCCGCATGGGTATAGAGGAAGAAAGTATCAACTTAGCAACAACAATCATTTGGGATCCTCTCTTATACGAGATGTTTATATGATCAATTCCAGGTACTTTATTGACAATGTAGTATAGCAGAGAGAAACGACAGCAAGGAGGAGTTCGGAGTGCAAATAAACGCCAAAAGTACAAAGTGCAAACGCCAAGAAGTACAAATAAACATTATTTCAACAACATGAAAGTGGATGCACTTGGCTACTCTAGAGGAGGCAGCAAAACAGAACAGATTTAAATACTTTGAATTCATCAATAAATGACGAAGTTTAGGAAGGGAATATTTTATGAGAAGAATAGAAAATGGATACTTAGTAATCTTTCAGGAAGAGATTAGCGAATTTCGTATGAAGTGTGAACTTTCAGGAACACCATTAATAAGCTGAATTCCATAATACAATCCGACGAATCTGAAATGTACATATGGAGATGGACAAAACCATTGCGATTGTCACAAAAGTAAATAATAAAATAGCTTTAAAGAAGATGAACAAAGAATAAAGAGGGCTCAAAATAAAATAGGAAGGGGTTGGTTTAGGGCAGAAAACCATAACTGATTGCTCGTTTTAGTGATTTTATAATATTTACTGCCAATCTAGGCAGTGTTCCTTTACGCTAATTTTTAATATCTGCATTGATGACGCAATGAAAAAAAGGTCTCATTTCAGTTTATATAGTCGAATAACATTATTTCCTGCCCAAATAGCATCAGTTGTTAATGTTTGTGAGGGAATTACAAACATTCTGTGCCGTACCCGGAGACACTAACCTGATTCTGGCACTTCACTTAATTTTTGTCTTAATCCTGACTTTTCTTCCCTTCTGAGTCTAAAACCAACCTGTGTTCATGGGTAGACATTTGACTGTCAAACTTTTGATTTCAAGCCAATACTAAACGGAGTCATCCTGGGCCTAGTGTGGATCGTCCTTGCAAAAAATGCCTTTCAGCCACTCAGGTGAAAATTTTCCATGCTCTTCCCATTTTGAGGCCTTCCTAACGTGAACTTTGTTCAAAACCTATTGCGTGAGTATGGGTCTTGAATTCAAAACAAAAACAGTTTGACTCACCCAAGGATTAGGATTTCATTACGGAGGGGATTCGGTACTTAGGCCACCATGCTGGGCCTATTGTTTCTATGCCCCCAAATGGGGGTGCCCCCGCGAGGAAGGATGAGGTGAAGGAGACAGAGGGCGGCCGAAAAAAGGAACCACGACAGCACAGAGGGCAGGATCCCTACAGTTTACTTGTATAGAGACTTGTATAGAGACTTGCCCCGACAGGCCAGGACAATGAGCACACTCCCCTACTGCGGGACGGCAACGAGCCCAGTAGCTGAGTCCCAAAGGTCCCAGGCAGGCAATCCGAGCCCCAAAGGTCCCTGGCTGGTGGCCCCGAAATGGTCCCAGCAGAGGAGCGGAGACCGGCAACCGACCCACCGGAGGAGGAAGTAGTTTTCCTCAGAGCATATCATCCTGCTGTGCACCGCCGAGACAGCCGCCGACACTTCTACCCTGTAAGAGACCAGCAGATGAGAGATGACATGAAATGATAATGGTGATGAAATGGAGGGACAGGAAATTCGGGGGATGTAATTAACTTACCCAGCACTCGCCTGGCGACCCAGGAAAATTCCCGAAAAACCCATTGGTCAGGTAAGTTGGCCACGGTAGTCGAACTCGGGCCTCCCGAGTGCGGGCTACAGACCAAACCGCCTGAGCCATCCCCCTCGGTGACTCACCCAAGACGCATCTGGCAATATTATCACGGCTGGGAAGGCGAGGTCGAGACTACCTCTGAATCACTAACACATGTTATTGAACATTGCCCTTACTGATAGCTAACATGTACAATAACAAGAAGGCCTCTGGACACACTCACCTTCAGGGAATGCTCGGAGCTGACAGCGGAACCCCAGAACAAAGAGGCAAGAACTAAGCGCTGAGAACTAACCACTAATGTACTAAGCCCCGCACCGATGTGCTCTGCAGTTTATATACTTATAGTATTCCAATATCCGGCCGATTCCCTAAATATTGTTTTCAATGTGCGTTACTAGGGTTTTCACGTCCTCCAGAAACCATAGAGTTCTTCCGATTAGACTTCGCTAACAAAAACCGTGGTTAACCCTTAGATTCCGTATCCTGAGTTCACTACATCCTCAGGACATGCTTTGTCTAATACATTATGACGTGGAGAGATTTCCGCCGACTGGTGCAACTACTAAATTGTGGAATTTATCAAAGAATGCTACAAGAATGACTAAATTCATGTCTCCGATATTTCAGCTCGTCACAATATAATTGGAAACCAGAAACATCGGCATATTTCAATGCACTCATTGTACATATATGTACATTAAAGTTCTTATTGACCCAAAGCTTAGCCAGAGGTGTGACTCGTGTACGAAAATGAACTTATATCTAATAAAATGAGGTCGTGATACCTTTGAGTAATCGTAAAGCCATAACATGGTGTAAATTACTGCAATAATGTAGGTTATACTTCTACATTCTTTCTTGCTCACTTTCTCGAGTACGGAAAATTGTTTTGTTTATTTCGATTAAGTATTTGTATATTTTATCTCAATAATGTGTATAGTTTCATTTGAATCGCACCGCTCCTCAACAATCTTGTTGGCAGTCTAGACGGGTAACCTGCACCAGTAATGTGCAATAATTACTTTGCCGCTCATTGAAACCTTGAAAAAGAAGAGTATTATATTGAGAGATGAAAGCTTTTTAAAAGGAAGCATCTAGAAATAATCGAGTTATTTACTGCAGATATGGTCGTGATACCATAGAGAGTTGTGTATTTAAATACAAAAGAAAGAAGGATAGACAGAAAAAGGTGTTGGAAGAATGTATTACTAACATAGCTGTCATTTTACTATTGTGCATCCAGAAGAAGAATCATATGGTTCACACTAGAAATCGGAAGTATCGCCAGCTCATGTTTTGTAGCTAAATAAAAGGTGTGGAATTGCAATATGCATGCGTGTTTCATAAAACTCTCACTTCGGCTTTTATTACTTATTTATTTTTAATACTATAAAACTTGAAGGCTATAAATATCATGTTTAGATAAGCTCGATGTCCAATGAGCTCATTATTTATTTGAGGCCCATTTTTGGTTCTACAGAAAGATATTTTATTTGTTGCAGGTGACCGTTACGCCGAACTCTCGGAAAAGTACTCCGTGTGCTTAGCGACGCAGAGTTCCATCGAGAAGCTGCAGTCTCTAGTCCAGGTAGCGCATCACTGGACGGGCCCCATATCTGCAGCAGTATTCGCCGCTGCTGACGAGTATCCCTTACTACAACTGTACGTGGCGTACCTGAGAAGATGTTTTCCTGTAGTACGGGACCGCGTCAGCTTTCACTTGGCGTATCCTAAGGACCGTCCGCCTACAGAGCATCTGCGTCCTTCAGACTTGCCATCCTCAGGCCCACGGCTTGACTGTCGGCGTCCAGAGGCAGCCCTTTCAGGACTTGTCCGTCTTAGACGTCCAGACACGACCAAGTGGCGCCTCAAGACGGCCTACCCTCAGAATCACCTGAGAAACCTAGCACGGAGGAACTGTCAGACATCTTATGTCTTCCTCACTGATGTGGACATTATACCCAGCGCCAAGCTAACGGAAGGTTTGGACGTGTTCCTCAAAAACGCTCGCTGCAAGGGCCTTTGTGCCTACGTCATCCCGACGTACGAGATCGACGAAAGAGTGCACTTTCCTCGCAATAAAACGGATCTCATCCGGCTGGCCAAGAAGGGAATGGCCAGACCTTTCCACCACAAGGTGTTCATCTACAATCAGTTCGCTACCAACTTTTCCAGGTAAAATAAATTAAGGTCTATACCAGAACCTTTTAAATTCTAAGGACACTGCTTTAGGGAACTTGGTATTGAAGATTATCTACATACTAGTCTCTCTAGGCATTTTAGAAGGTATTGAAATCTCTATTACAAATATCAGAGACATGTAGAAAGGTACATAATGATCACATCATGTATAAATCGAGATATTAATTCAAATTAAACATTTAGATTTTCTGCTAGTATTGGTCATTTTATTGTACGGTATTTCATTGAACATTCGCAGTGAAGTGGAACACCGTCACAATTTGGATTTGCCATTCGAGATCATACAATGAATAAAAGACCGATATGCTCATTTACTCCTATTACGTGAAATACATAATCGCCATATCATTTGAAGTTTTAGTATTCTAATGCGTACGTACAGAACGAAGAGAATATCTGTACATTTACTACTTCCATTAATTAGAATATCAGGAAAGGAGTTTTCGAGACCCTATGAATTAAAATAGTCTATAAGAATGTGTGTGCGCGCACGCGCGCGTATGGTGCCCATTTTCTGTGAACAGCATAATCAAAAATGACAAATCTTTAAAATAGAAAAACATGTTATTTAAATTCAATGTTTTCCAAAGTTGCGACAAAAAGTGTTCAGAAACTTCTCCCAATATCAAACTACCCTTTCTGTGGAAGCATGTTTGATATTTTTCATCTTCACAAAGCCGAGTCTAAAAGTAATTAAAATCATATACCTTTAAGATATTTGAATTAAAGATAGTAAATATATATGGAACTTTCTGAAAATAGCCTATGAATTTCTTCATTCTGAATGACTTTTGATATGGTAAACCATAGGGGTGCATGGCTGAAACATTTGATTTATATAAAATAAGTCTTTTGTGGCATTGAAAATATCCGAGACATTCTGTTATTGATTTGAGTTATTTAATATGTATTCATTTTCTAAATGGTAGGTCGTATTTTATTTCTTTTTGTCATACTTATTCAAAAACCATGGAATTTGAAAGAAATAATCACATAACGATTCCCCTTTAAAATTTGATTATCGTTCTATTGAATCTACCTTACACTACAATGAAAAATATATGTGTAAATCAAGTTTATCTCGATTAATGGACATTTTATAGAAGGGTAAGCTTTTAAAAAATTATACTATAGAGCTGATGGTAGAAAATGTTAATCGGATTTTTAGTTTATGTGCTGCGTACTTAGAGTAGATGGAAGAAATATTCTATTCCATCCAGAACTTCGATACCCAGATTTCGCTAGAAATAGTTTTGAGGCTTCCATAATCAATGAAAGAACATTTATTTTAATTAAAGAAACCTGTTTGATCCTGCAGGTGCACGCGCGTGTATCTGTCTCTGAACATCAAAAAAAAAGAAAAGATAAGTCGTTTAAATACAAACTTGCTATTAGGTTCAGCGTCTTCCTAGGGCGCTACAGGGAAATTAAAAAAAAATCCCCATTCATATCAACCTTTACATGGAAAATTTATAAAAATGTTCTAATTTTCTTAAAAACTGCACTGCAAAATTTGATTAAATTGTTATACATTTAAAATATACTTATGATAGAAGAAATACACGCCAGAATTTTCTGGGATTAGTCTATGACATCCTGTTCATTTTGGATTCCATTGCCCAGTTGTTAAAATTTAGGAAAGTCTTATCACACACACTGAAAATGTAATTAAGCCACCGTGTATGTAAACTAATAATCTTTTTGAAGTTAAACGTTTTCGTTGCATTCTTTGTAATTGGTTTGAATTTTCCGACAATTTTATACCTTTTCAGGTGTGAGTCGTTATTTATTTTTACTTTCTGCACTGCCTAATTAGAAAAGTAAGGGGAAATTTTGTATTCCACCCAAAAATATTCCATATGAATTAACTGTGTCATCGCATATACATGTTTTTTGAACCCTGAATCCACAGTACACTTTTTTATCTTTGTGTGTATGTGAGCGTGTCTATGTCTGTGCGTTTGTATTTGAACGGCACAACTTATTTTGTGAAGAGGAATTGCTAGGCAGAGAACCTAGTAAACCACCGTTTTAAAATTGTTTTGTGTTTTGTTTTGTAATTTATGTCCTCCAACGTTAAGTCATATCGGACGGTGAATGAATTGGGTGAAATATTGCTCAAATGAGTCCAGGGTCCATAGAGCTTAGAGTTACCCAACATTCGTCTTTCAGGATGAGGAAAACCTCCGGAAAAACCTTATCTACGTAACTCATCAGGACCGAGATCCGAACTTGTTACCTTTTGAACGTGAGGCAGACACGCTGCCATCTACGCTACCGAGGCGGGCTAAAATTATCGTTGTGAATTCATTTTGATTGATGGTTGCAGACTACGTGTCTTTTACAAAAAGGCTAACTTGATATCCTGGAGGTGCGAATCATCATGTTCACTAACTTCATCTCTGTTGTTTTGTATATCGTGTTGAGGTACTGCATTGTGTGTAAACCGTGTCACTATGTATTAAATGACTGTGGGAGAAAAGAGAAAGTAGAAAGCTTTAAAAGTTCGCCTATTATATTATCTAAAAATATGCTGCACCATTTCGACCGATAACTCTTCTACCGGAAGCCGGTGTTTACCTATATTTCACATTCTTTTCCTTGACTTTGAATCTGTTCCTGCAATTATAAGGACGAAGAAGAGTCGCACTACAAGAATCTTTGAGAATTTTTTTTTGTAAATTTCATAATTAACGATGTTACATAAATGAAATTATTAATTAATTTATCATTCGAATTTAAAAATCTGTGTAATGTCTGGTAAGCCAGCCAGTTGTCAAATAGAATTATAAGTGCAGACAAAGAAAGACTGAAATATTACATATTTGACTAAAGGTATTACTACATTCGATATGTGTAAAAATGATACGCTACAGTTACATCATTTTCTCTATGCATTGTTCAATGAAATGTTCTTAAAAAGCTTATTGCTATATCTGCTTCACGTTATTTGAGACAGAATTTATAGAAAAAGAATTGCTGCACACCTTCTAGTAGGTACGTAAAGTGGAATTAGGACAGTATAGTAGGCTTAAGGGTTAGATGTTTAAGAGCTCGTTGATATGTGATAAATTTGATATTTCTTTGCGTTTACATTAATGGGAGGGGAAAAGCTGAAATCTACACTTCTTTTGTGTAGTAAGATTTTGTCATTCTCTCAGGCGTTTCCAGATATGCAGATTTCATCCAGAATAAAAAGGATTTCAGAGCCTATTCCAATAAAATTTAGGTCATATGTCATTTTTGTAAACTTATCTTGAACATGTGATATTTTAGTCAATATTGTTAGAGATATTTTTGAGAAAAATCAAATGCTTCCAAAAGCTTTCATTATTTAAGTGTCGTACTCCTGGAAGTTGCCGAACTTAACCATTTTAGTGTTAAGCGACTTTATGTTCTAGGCACTCATATTCACATTAAAAAATGTTTCAGGTACTTAAAATCGAGTATAAACATTCATTGAGATCTCGGCATGGAATGTTTGGATATGTAATAAAGAAAGTAAAAGCACTGAAAGCTTATGCCTGTGCACCTACAGATTGTAGAAGCAGTAAAATGCGAGAAAACAGACTTCTCCGCGATGTTAGATGGACAGTAAATTCATTTTCTCAACGATTCTTTGAATCCACTTTCATTTACCACTCTAGGAAAGTGTGGTAAAACTGCTGAAGTTTAAATTGATGTGTTTACTTCAAGAACACTTTAGTAAACCAAAATGTGCAGTACAGTTAGTACATTCAGAGCAAAACCCAACTGTTAGATCGTGTGATGAAAAGCAATAATGAGTAGAGGAACAAAACCCTTATTAAAACGCACAAGTGTACAAATTAACAGAAAGCATCAGAATCTTAGGAACACAGTGTACTTATTTTGTGACCTTTATAAAGACGATGGTAAAAATTCATTTGTTAATCCAGGCGAGAGAATTTCCCAACGGACAAAAATAAGTTTACAAAATCGTTCCCCTTTTGAGGCGAGTGCATAAATTTCAACCTTCATGCCCTCGGTGAAACACGTCTCTATGGTCGATTCAACATGTCCGTATTTTTTGTGGTGTTCTGTTGAATTAATTTACTTTAATCATATTATTTCCCTCAGCGACAAAAGAAACGTGAAATTTGCCAACCGCAACAGCGCCACCAACGCGTCCACTTATGCATTGCAATGACCCGTACATTGTGGTACATCAAAGGATGGTCTCATACCCCGAAACAATTTGCATAATCATGAATTTGAGTGGGCATTGACGATGCTAGCGCTCATGTGGGCTTGCCACGAAGTAACAAAGACAATATATACTACCAACAGAATACGTTGTTATTAATGTATTCTATTTAAATATAGAGAAAAATCTGATGGACTATAATATATCAATCCAAATCGTAAGCTTTGGGATTCATTCTGTAGCACTGAGCAAATAAAATCTATAATAATAACGCTGCATTTTATTATTGCTTGTTTATCATGATAGTTTGTAAGAGTACGCTAGAAATGTTAACGCATTTGAACATAAAGCTTAAAGTAACACAGAACTTTAATAACTAACACAACCATACAAATATTTATCAATATAAAACATATAGAATTGTTCAACTAGAATAAAGTAATCTTATTGGTACAACGACTAGACTTAATCTCATGTCTGTATGTTAACAAGGTTTTAACACTTTTAGAACTTTTCAGAAATTTCTAAAAACGTCTTCATTCCTTTCCATAATTTTTACTTTATCTGCTACATACATGCTAGGTAGAGAGGCAACTGCATCAGACTAAAATTGAGTACCGCTATTGAAAAGAAAATAGGCATTTTAAACTCTTTTGATCTAAAAATAAGCATTTTAGAGAGGCTGCGTGTACGTTGTCTATGAACAGCGTAACTCAAAAAGGAAACTCCAGATAATTACTAAATTTGGTATTTACGATCAGTGCATCACAAATATTGTACAAAAGGATTTTCAAGAAAAGTCCTCAAATTATAACTGCAGCATTTTTTATTTTATTAAAATTGTTTCAACAATATTGATATTAGTACAATATATTAAAGATGATTATTAGAAAATAAAACATAAAACTTGATTTTTCTAGGAATAACCATGCCATTCATTCGAAAGTAATTTTTCATGTTATTGTACAACTGGAATAGAGTAGGAGATAGACGAAAACGTATTATACAACCAATATATAGATCGGTTTAAAACACAGATAACCTATTTGTAGTATCAATAAACAACAGAGGGTAGAGAAGGTCATGTGAAAATAACATATAATATATTTTAGAATACATTAGAATATTCCCTCCTTAACTTTGATGATGGTATTAAATTTTACTCTTGACAATTGTGATCGTTATCTCTTACATTTGTATGCCCAAAGAAAAACAGAAAAACAGGAACTTAACATTTTATCAAATATAAATATTTAAAATTGCAAATCATTAACAAACAATCTCTCGGAAATAGCTAACATCACAAACATTTTATCTTCTAAGATAAGATCAATCTACACAAGGACGTTTTTCGAAACGCTTCCATTTTATTCAGGGAGGTTCAAAACGTGAATGTGCGTTGACATCTCGATATAGAAGTTTGGTTGGTGTGTAATACTTCCTCTACTTGATATCAAATTATATTTGTTTGTGCCAAATAGTTACAAGTTTTCAATTACCTATATGTGTTTTTGTTTTATCTTAAGTACAAATTTGTTTGCTGTGTAGGTATTTTCTGCACTCACTAACTACTTGGGACCAGGGTATTTTATATCGCTCTGTTCTAAATCTGTAACGCTGCCCCTCCTCTCCTTCTTCGTCTCTCTCAGACCCTTTGTTCCTTATTCTCCTGATCAATTTTCTTTAATTTACCCTAAAAAAAATTTCCTAATCCTCTGTTCCTTTTTCCTTGGTTCTCCGCAAATATTTTTACCCTTACAGTTTTACCTTGTGTTTGACATAGCTTCTGTTCTGTTCTCATCCATACTACGCTTCTACCTCTCCTGTATCTATAAATAGGTGAGAGAGAGAGAGTGAGTGAGTGAGTGAGAGAGAGAGGGGAGAAAGAGAGTAGTAAGGACAAGAGTTTAATTTAAAGTAGTTTTACCGGGAAATATGAATACCTACAAAATCGCAGTTAGCATAATTAAAATAATTTCAAAATTACAAGATAATATCTTCCCTTATACTTTGTAAAGACTGGGGAATCTGTAACCATGATATTGGTTGGTGTGGTTAAATATTTTATCTTGGTCCATCGTCAAAATAATAAAAGTTAAAACAAAATACTATAAACCTCCATGATGATGTTGGCGTGTATCTCCCGCTAGACTGCTGACAATATACATAAACAGGTTTACCAATCAAAAACTTGTAGGAATTAACGTATCTCCATTTCTCAAAAATTTTCACCTGCTACAATTTTTTAGTAATTCACAGCGACCCTTTTTTACGATGACAATAATTTTTTAATAGTTTCACCTTAAATCCATTAACAATACCTGACATAATTGTACTATTATGTAGTTTTACTGTTTTTTTTTTTTTTTTTGCAATTTACATCCTTCAACGTTAAGTCACATCGGACGACGAATGAAAGGGGTGAAATGAGGCTCAATGAGTCCGGGGTCCATGGAGCTTAGAGTTACCTGACATTCGTCTATCAGAATAAGGGAAACCCCGGAAAAACCTTATCCAGGTAACTCATCCTAACCGAGATTTGAACTCGGGACCTCTTGAACGTGAGGCAGACATGCTACCATCTACGCTACCGAGGCGGGCGTTTTACTGATCGAGATAACAATGATAGATACATGGACATAGGCATACTTTTATTGTTTAAGTTACAAAAAGTGATAAACATTACTAAAATCCCAATCGGACTAAAAAACCTTTCTTCCCCCTCATATATTCTGTTCGAAAATTAAAGTTTTAAAGAATGATAAGAACGATTGTTTCCAGTAATGGGTACAGTATTTTGAAACGTTGAAGGTCTACAAACTAATAGCAATATAAACTACAGCAATGGTGATCTTATAACCCCGTGTCACGCTTAGGAATAGACACAGTTTATGGGTGGTATGGAGCATGTAACAGGGGCTGTAACATATGGCGAGAGGGTAGAACAGTTTGTGGCTGCAGGTGCTACACCAAGTGGTGTATTCCGTGGTCGTACATCCAGGTTGGACAACATTACCAGCAACAGCCCTCCAGGAGAAAGATGATGCTTCCTTCCTGCATTGCCAGTATATTAAGGAAGGAGTTTAATCACTCTGCTTAAATTGTTTTATTGAGACTCATTAAAGCGGCCAGTGCCGGAAAGTTTTTACTTTCTCTACCATTTATGACAGAAAAAATATTGTGTTCCACCGAAAATGTTGATTTCGAGATTGTTTGTAGAAATACGTGTTTTTGGATTCCATTAACCTGCCCCAAAACATTTGATACCGAGATTTCACAGAAACTACACATTTTAAAACCACCTGAATCCGAAAAAAAATTGGAAAAAGACTGATGTGTGCGTGCGTGTATGTATGTGTGTGTGAACACGCGCGTGGTTGTGTTTTTGTGAAGAGTATAACTGAAAAACAAAAAGTTGCACACCAAACTTTGTATTAAGTTATAAGCCTTACAAGGGTGCGAAATAAAGTTTTAAAAACCAAAAATTCCCGCTCCCCAAGATGCCGTGAAAATGAAACATTTTACGCTACTATTTATTTTCTCAAACTTGATCCTAAAAGCATTTAGATTAAATTACGGCATGTTTAAGGTATATACAGACTAAATATATAACTTGCATTTTCTGGACATATCCTGTGAAATCATTTTCTGAATCACCTTCGCATAACTGGTAAACCGTAAGAGATAGACAAAGTCTTACTGGAAAAAATATATGCATTTCACCAAACAGCACAGTTGTATAAAATAAAATTATCATGGTGCTAACAATGTCAGAGTTTTTATTTTGTTATGGATTTGAATTTTCAAGTACTTAAACTTCGTTCCACGCTCTTAATCGCTACCCATTTGTTCGTGATCATGCAAAGAGCATGGAACTTTAAAGCCCTAGTTCTCACGAACTCATTTCCCACATTTTGAGCTTCGTTTACATTAGAACGCTTCGTTGTTTTGTATTATATAAACGTAGCTCAAACTTCTTTAACAAAATGAAATACTGTAAGATACATAACAAACAAAAAAGCGCAGAACTCAAGTATTTTCTAAATACTTGTAAAGTCCTCGTTATTTTTTATTGAATTGTGTATAATTTAGCATAACAGGGAAAGCATAAGAAGCAAAAACTTACTGCAATAAAATGTATAGTTAATTAAAATAATTAATATTTGTAAATCTTTTCCCGTAGCAATATCAGTTTCCGAAATATTCGTTACTGCTTCTTTACCTTTTCACAAATATGTCATCTACAGTGGTGTACTTCCTAATGCGACATATAACACAAGCATTCAATTATTTCTACCAGTTTTATGTAATTTTACCTTTATTACACAAGTTTAAATCATTTCTAGGGAAACATTTTTCTGAAGAATTTAGAATCATCCCTTGTTGTACAAATAATGTAATGCATACGAAAATTATAAAGGGAGGAACTTTATGTACGTAGGGTAGTCTCAAACAGCACTCAACTGATTTGGATAATTCCTTCACAATTGAAGCGGTCAATTCATTCTGACAGAAATGGGAGTATAAAGAATTTTGTAATTTCTCTTCATAAGTTACTAAAATGTTGAACATGATTTATGAAGCCCTTGTACTTGAATGTGAACTCACTGGAGTTATAAAAGAACACTCTTACGAAGAGGGTCTGACTGATTAAAGAATGCCATGGAGTAGAATGTTGTTACTCTATAGAATATCAAGGGTGGCTCGTCCATACGTGCTGCAGTGCTGCAGCACGCTCTTTTCTGTTTTATAAATCACAATTGAAGCAAATATGATGGTGGCGATCAAGTGTTACCACAGCTCCACGTTGTGCGCCAATTTGAAGCAACAATGTTTATGGCGAACACAGAAGTCGGCGAGCAATTAGGTTTCTCTCAGGGTATGCGTGGATGGGTGGGAGAAGGAAATTTTACAACACTGGAATGCCCGTCTCCAAATTATTTATTCACTGCTTCTCCTTTTCAAACCTCGAAATGGAAACTGCCGACCAAGTGTTACCAATCTCGGTTTATAGTGATTGAATGCTAATTATATTACTCGATAAATTTTGATGACCCGACAAAGATTCAAGACAGAACAAGTTGACCGCTCTAATAGGCTTCACGTCTCAGACTCCTCTCCTCATATCGGCTACACGCCGAAGAATGTTTATAATGGCTTCCTAGCCGCGATATAGCCATATCGGCTACACACCGAAGACTGCTTCCCTGACCACAGCTGCGCGTGTATATATCTCTAACTTTCCCTTTCCAAATTCCCTTTTCAAAGTCCCTTTGTGGCTGTTTTGGTCGCCATTGTAAATGATCCAAAGAATTCCCTATTCATATACGTCAAGTGACAATTCCTTTAGAAACCTTCTAAGGACACTGCTTCATTCATGGCTTTGTTAGACACTTTCCCTAACTCAACTGGCCTTGCCCTTGGTCTCGACAAAGAACCAGCATTCCTTCGACATCTATCATGATTCGGAATCAAATGCCCCCATAGATATTATTTTATTATCCCATAATGAAATAATATATATGTCTTGCCCGAATATAACGCAAAATAGTAGACCTTTGTCAGCAACTTCCAATTCGTTTTACAATTTCTTTTCACAACATTAATTTTTACATGGCATTTCCTAAAAATTATTCACCTAGTTACATAACAGTTCATTTAAAATTTACCAACATTCTGATCTGCTATTTTCAACTTTTAAATATTACTCGGAAAATATTTCAATCTATATCATCTCCTTTCTTCTGCATCTGATCTACTTAAAATTAATTCATATTGTTGTTACACTTGAAGCAATTCCTAAATATACACTCCCATGTTAAAACCAATTGTACATTAGTAATATTATATATTTTTTTACAAGATTTCTGAATTGTTCTTTTGGATTCTATATAAATATTATTTTCAAAAGTCTTTAAGTGTTCTGATTTTCATTTATATATATATATATATATATATATATATATATATATATATATATATATATATTTACTCGTTTAGTTTTAAGTTTCACTGCACTGTCACGACACTGTTTATACTTAACCTATACATTTTACACTACACTATTTATACTTAGCCTATACATTTTACAAGTTTGTTTCTTCTCCTTTTACAATTTGTTATGGCAATTTTAAATATTTTAGCCTAAGTTCCTAACATTTACAAGAAAATTCATCATTCCACAACGTACTTCGAAATACAAGAGAATTTTACGGACTTTCCCATGTATAAAGGACTTATTTATTCTACATCCCCATGATTTTTCCATATCTAGCTTAAGTATTGTACATCGATATCTTGTCCTATATTTTCTACACATATTCTGATGGAACTGTGCCCCTTGTCCGAAATATTCTATTATTTCTCTTTCATTTCTCGCTCGATTTTGAATGTTTTTCAATGTTTCTTTCGTCCCCGTGATATCTATTGCTACCTCATTCATTTGATTTTTGGTTTCCTTCAAATAACTCGTCGGTTTTCTATTTTCCCATTCTGATCCTTCTAGTCTACTCCTAGTTTCTTCTAACTCTTTTTTAGTTTTTTCTCTACTTTCCCTTTCTGACACTTCTAATCTATTCCTAGTTTCTTCGAACTCTTTTCTAGCTATTTGTCTTTCTTTATCTACTTTCTTAACGATTTCCTCCCTCAGTTTTCTGTTTTCGCTATCTGTCCTTTCATTAACTAGATTCAAAATTTCAGTTTCCTTTGTCACCGTGATCTCCATTGCTAACTCGTTCATTTCATTTGTGATTTTCTCCAAATTCCTCGTCTGTATTCTATTTTCCCTCTCTGATACTTCTAGTCTACTCCTAGTTTCTCCTAACTCTTCTCTAGCCATTCCTATTTCTTCGTCTAATTTCTGTGCTATTTCCTCCCCAAGTTTTCGGTTTTCACTATCTGACCTTTCATTAACTACATTCAAAACTTCATTTTCAGCGTTCTGCGTCTCCTCACTAACATCTCTCCCTACATTGTCTGTTACCTGACCAGCTTCTTCTCTTACATTCTCTACTTCCTGACTATCTTTCCCGAAATTTTCTAACGCCTGTTGTCGATTGTCTAACTTCTTTCCTAGTTCTATTTGTCCTACCTCTAACTTCTGAACACCATTTTCTAAGTTTTCTTCTATCTTTTTTAAACTTTGATTGTTATCCTTCATCTCTTTTCTTAAATTATCATTGTCATTCTTCATTTCTTTTCTAAAACTTTCATTGTCTTTTCTAAAACTTTGATTAGTATCCTCTATCGCATCTATCTTTTTATTTAAACTTTCACTTAAACCTACAATCATTTCCCTGAGATCCACGAACATACTTATTTGCATTTATACATTATTTGGTACAGTTATATTACACTCTGCTACTTCGACTTCCTGCCTCCTGCTATTATCATCAACCTCCTGAACTCCCATGCTTTCTACAAAATTTTTTTACTTAAAATCTTGTCTTTCACTCCTCAAATAAATTCACCATAGTCTAGTATATAATTTTACACTCTGTACCTTTGATTGTTTTTACTGGCTCCTGATGATGTCACTGATGACGTTGCCGGCCTCCTTTCTTCTTTACAGTCGAACTGTTGACGAATTTCTTGATGGGTCGACCGTCCTCCTGTCGAACCACCTTCACCTGTTGAACCTCGCTGTCGGGTTGAAACTCCTTCTCGTATCGAGTTGAACCTCCTCCTCGTATCGTGCTGAACCTCCTCCTCGTATCGAGCTCCACTTGTTGTCAAACGTCCTTCTCCTATCGTGCCCCACGTTGGGCGCCAGTTTGAAGCAAATGTGATGGTGGCGATCAAGTGTTACCACAGCTCCACGTTGTGCGCCAATTTGAAGCAACAATGTTTATGGCGAACACAGAAGTAGGCGAGCAATGAGGTTTCTCTCAGGGTATGCGTGGATGGGTGCGTGAAGAAGATTTTACAACACTGGAATGCCCGTCTCCAAATTATTTATTCACTGCTTCTCCTTTTCAAACCTCGAAATGGAAACTGCCGACCGAGGGTTACCAATCTCGGTTTATAGTGACTGAATGCTAATTATATTACTCGATAAATTTTGATGACCCGACAAAGATTCAAGACAGAACAAGTTGACCGCTCTAATAGGCTTCACGTCTCAGACTCCTCTCCTCATATCGGCTACACGCCGAAGAATGTTTATAATGGCTTCCTAGCCGCGATATAGCCATATCGGCTACACACCGAAGACTGCTTCCCTGACCACAGCTGCGCGTGTATATATCTCTAACTTTCCCTTTCCAAATTCCCTTTTCAAAGTCCCTTTGTGGCTGTTTTGGTCGCCATTGTAAATGATCCAAAGAATTCCCTATTCATATACGTCAAGTGACAATTCCTTTAGAAACCTTCTAAGGACACTGCTTCATTCATGGCTTTGTTAGACACTTTCCCTAACTCAACTGGGCTTGCCCTTGGTCTCGACAAAGAACCAGCATTCCTTCGACATCTATCATGATTCGGAATCAAATGCCCCCATAGATATTATTTTATTATCCCATAATGAAATAATATATATGTCTTGCCCGAATATAACGCAAAATAGTAGACCTTTGTCAGCAACTTCCAATTCGTTTTACAATTTCTTTTCACAACATTAATTTTTACATGGCATTTCCTAAAAATTATTCACCTAGTTACATAACAGTTCATTTAAAATTTACCAACATTCTGATCTGCTATTTTCAACTTTTAAATATTACTCGGAAAATATTTCAATCTATATCATCTCCTTTCTTCTGCATCTGATCTACTTAAAATTAATTCATATTGTTGTTACACTTGAAGCAATTCCTAAATATACACTCCCATGTTAAAACCAATTGTACATTAGTAATATTATATATTTTTTTACAAGATTTCTGAATTGTTCTTTTGGATTCTATATAAATATTATTTTCAAAAGTCTTTAAGTGTTCTGATTTTCATTTATATATATATATATATATATATATTTACTCGTTTAGTTTTAAGTTTCACTGCACTGTCACGACACTGTTTATACTTAACCTATACATTTTACACTACACTATTTATACTTAGCCTATACATTTTACAAGTTTGTTTCTTCTCCTTTTACAATTTGTTATGGCAATTTTAAATATTTTAGCCTAAGTTCCTAACATTTACAAGAAAATTCATCATTCCACAACGTACTTCGAAATACAAGAGAATTTTACGGACTTTCCCATGTATAAAGGACTTATTTATTCTACATCCCCATGATTTTTCCATATCTAGCTTAAGTATTGTACATCGATATCTTGTCCTATATTTTCTACACATATTCTGATGGAACTGTGCCCCTTGTCCGAAATATTCTATTATTTCTCTTTCATTTCTCGCTCGATTTTGAATGTTTTTCAATGTTTCTTTCGTCCCCGTGATATCTATTGCTACCTCATTCATTTGATTTTTGGTTTCCTTCAAATAACTCGTCGGTTTTCTATTTTCCCATTCTGATCCTTCTAGTCTACTCCTAGTTTCTTCTAACTCTTTTTTAGTTTTTTCTCTACTTTCCCTTTCTGACACTTCTAATCTATTCCTAGTTTCTTCGAACTCTTTTCTAGCTATTTGTCTTTCTTTATCTACTTTCTGTACGATTTCCTCCCTCAGTTTTCTGTTTTCGCTATCTGTCCTTTCATTAACTAGATTCAAAATTTCAGTTTCTGGCAAACCATAATTTCGGTATCACAATGTAGAAATTATAAAAGACCATGTAAATAGCAATACATTATTATAAGTGTAAGAAATCGAGTACGACCAATAACGACCTCTTAATGCATGGCGTAACTAATGGAACGCATCCTTGACTTCAACGTGCTGACAGCCAACAAGCTCGGTAATCAGTATTGCGCATGCGTAAAACTTTCCCCTTTTGCCTCCATCATGTCCTAAGTTCCCTAGATTTTCGCACAAATGCGTGCTGCATCTGGGTGTTGCGCGGGGATCATTCGCTGCACGATGAAGCAGGGCCACCAACACTCATAGTTACAACTGTAGAACTTGAATATACATTGAATATCATTTAACAATCTATCATTGCCTTATATTTTAGTTCTATAAACTAATTCCATCATTACGTAAAGAGATCCAATACCTAAGGGTTGTTAAATCGGAGGGCAGATTGTTTGTGATGCACCTATCGTGTTTAATATACATTGAATATACTTGAATATACATTGAATATCATTTAACTATCTATCATTGCTTTATATTTTAGTTCTATAAATTAATTCCATCATTACGTAAAGAGATCTAATACCTAAGGGTTGTTAAATCTGAGGGCAGATTGTCTGTGATGCACCTATCGTGTTGACACGACACTGCATTCCCGCGACCATAGCGAGAATCCCCCATAACAAGTGCACGTGGTTCGCATGTTTGATTGTATCGAAGTATTTCTTTGCGCAACGTTATTTAGTGGCGGATATCAGTTTATTTTGTGCGTGAGTGTGAAACGTGTTATAAATTCACTTTATTCAGCAAGTTGTTTAATATTACGAAAACTTTAACCAATAAATAATGAACACGGTTAATGAAATTCTGAAAACTGCCTTTTCAAGTCAAGCATTAGAAGAAAGGCTTAGCATAAAAATGTTAGACCGACCATTACCCGATCTAAAAATTGAGCAAAAAGCAAAACGAATTAGAAATTCTGTTTACATCGGCACATAGACTTCATTTTTCGAAACTAGGTGAGTTGCATGGACTTCTTACCGCAGCACGCTGTCATTTTTCAGCACGAGCTGCCACTGTAGAATATAGATACTGGATGGTACCAGTTCCCTATATTTGCGGGGCGCGAGGAAAACAGTTAAGGATGGAGAGCTTTGACATGTGGCAATGCTTAGGGGGTGGAAATTATCAACATCACATTGCGTTATTATCCAGTGGTAGCCACTTTTTACTGTTCTGCGAGTGTTACAACGCTAGTGGCACACTGTGGACGAAGTTACACCGGGGAAGAGAATTTATAAGCGAAATGTTATAGTTCATATAAGGCTCTTCAGTTATTCTGGAGCATCACAGAAAGATGCAATGAGGAATCCAGGCAGAATTTCTTAAGTTTTCCACTGAAGCAGGTGACAAGGGGGGTAGCAGACTACTGTGAAAAATCAGAACATTTCATTCTGAAGTTTCGAAGGGAGGTAAAAAATCTTCAGGAGAAAAATGAAGGTACCGTAATATTTTCAACACCAGGAAAGAAAATCTACTACCCATGAAAAGTTTCCGGACACACTGGATTCAGTTACATATTTCATAGCTTGAAAATAATGTATTTTAACGTATGGAACTTTTACATCATTATGTACAAATTTATAACAAAATCTTGTCCTTGTGCAAAACTACACAACTGAAATGTTATACTTCGTTATTTTCTACATTTTAGATTCCTCAAAATATCTTCCATTTGTCTTCAGAATAGCATTACACAGAGGTACTTTCTCACCAAATGAATTTACACGTATTCAGCACTTATTTTTGCCAATTCCTGTTGCAAAATCTCCAGATGCTTTTTGCATTGCACGCTCCTCTGGTCCTAATTGCTCAATCAAACTCATCCTAAACTAACTCAATAGAATTGAGGTCAAGTGACTGTGAGGGCCAAGGCGTACTGAAAAGTTCCTTTCTGGACTCCATCTTTGCTAAATGTACATGACAAAGCTTAGAGGAATGCTTAGGATCATTATCCTGTTGCATGACAGGTACTTTGCCTACTAATCTCTTTCCATAAGGGATGGGTATTCCTATAAGATGTTGTGCTACCTCTCTTTTCCAATTTTGCGGTGATTGACACAAGTCTGTTGCAAACTTATTGCTAAAACACCCCAAACCATCCCATTTCTGCCTTCAGTTTTGACGGTTGGCACTACACATTGAGGCAGCAATCCGTCTTCTTTGGAATACCTTACAAACCGACAACGTTTGTGACTAAAAGTTCAAACTGAGACTCATCAGTTCACATAACGCGCGTGTATTCCCTTAATCATTCACTACGTATGTTCTTTTGTACAAATTGTACTTTCTTCTTATTTTAAATTGTTCTTTGGCAGCAACATGACCACTGAGTCCAGTTGCAGTAAGGCGAGGTCGTACAATTTTGTAATTCACAGGCATGGGGAGCACTGCATTCAATTCCACTCGCCCGCCTCGGTAGCGTAGATGGTAGCATGTTTGCCTCACGTTCAATAGGTCCCAAGTTCGAATCTCGGTAAGGGTGAGCTACCTGGATAAGATTTTTCCGGGGTTTTCCCTTATCCTTCAAGACGAATGTCGGGTAAATCTAAGCTCCATGGACCCTGGACTCATTTGAACATCATTTCACCCAATTCATTCACCGTCAGATATGACTTAACGTTGGAGGACGTACATTAAAAAGAAAAACTCCACTTGAATTTCAGGAACCTTTTTCATCCTATTCTACATAGATAACACATTATCGAAGTAGATAATGTAGAGGACACATTTATGTATGTCTAAGTAGATAAGTTAGGTAACACATTATCTAATAATAAGTAGGTGCATTTCAATGTACTTATCTTATTTTTCTGAAGTCACCTGAAGGTCTTCCGAACGTAGCAGGGCTATGTTTTGGTCTGTTTCTTCATATCTCCAAACAGTATCATACACTGTAGACCTAGGAACTTGCACCTTTTTACTTATTAGTCTAATGTATACCCTTATCTTTTGAGTGTACGATTACAGCTCATTTATCCACTTTTATTTCGTTCTTCAGTTTGCCAATATTATGCTACACCATCCAGTGTTCTCACTCCACTACTCAAAGACAAGTTCTAGAAGAACGACCCACTGTCCACTCTTCCTGTCACACGAACGTTAGGAAATACACACATGGTCAAACCACCCGGGTCTCATGGTCATAATATCAGAGTGCACAATTCTACCTGTTTAAGCAGACTTTCATTAAGATTTCTAATTGAAAACTGCGCAAATAACGGTTCTGATCAGTTAAAATATCTATTTTCTCAACTTTAAATCAAATTATCATTTATTCTGTACTGAAACCATTGCGAATGTTGTATAGTACTTTATTAGACGTTTGTCAGGAAACTTTCCGGGAGTAATTTAAGTACACGGGAAGATTACCAAAAAGTATTTGTGGTTCCACAGAACCCCAAAATTAGCTCCAACTACAAAGAAACTCATGCTTATTGTATAGGATAGGATACATTTTCCTTTGCCTGCAAAGTCATTTATAAGAGTTTTGAAATCTATAGGCTTTACTGGAGATAACATAAAGGCAAACGGAAGATTTTAATTGAGAAAACTTAAACGGTGTAGTGATCTCATGAGTACGTGGTAAATATTAACGGTTTTTGGGAATCTGTCAGAAAATGGGTTAATTTAGATGAAACTTGTCTGGACAGCAATATAAGCGTGAAGAACCGTTGACAGTCAGGATGTTTTCTGGGTCACACAAAATTACATTTGGCTCATTGTTTAGCTACTTATAGGCAAGTTGGGTTTTGTGATTAGAGGGACACTTCTATATAAGGCAGGAGGCATTAGTGGCCAAATGAACCATCATAATTTTTAGAAATGGTTAAAGCAAATGCTTATTCCTAATTCCATTCCTTCTTCAGTTAAAATTTTGGGCAACGTCCCGTGCTACTCGGTGTTGGCTGAAAGGTGTCTTACTAAATATTCTAAGAAGAAAGAGATACAGATTTTCTTGTAGAAAATGATGTCAACTGCAGTGAAGGGTCGCACCTTGGAGGAACGGTTAGACCACTCGACTCTCACCAAGGTGAGATTTGTAGTGGACAACACGGCACTGGGCAGGTTTTCTCCGGGATCTCCGTTTACCCCGCCATCATTCCAACAATGGCTGCATTATCATCTTTCCTATCATTTATTTCGCCCTCATTCTGTCATCCACTTCTCTCACTATCTAACCAGGCATCGGGTATCACCAATTCTGGTTCGCTATCTGATCCAGATCTACGGTTCCTCAAAATGACCTTACAGGATAAAGGAACAGGAATTCCCGAACACCACGATAAGTGCTAATGTTAGGGAAGTTAAAGAAGAAGAAGAAGAAAAAGAAGAACAACTGTAGTGAGAAAATGAGAAAGGGTGATTTGTTATCACTTGTTGAAGTCCATCGCCCAAAGAAAAAAAATTTAAAATAGCTCATAGGTTTACTGAAAGGTAATAGGGACACAGTTTTTTAAATGTAAACAAGGTAACTTCAAACTCAAGCCATTCCGTATACTAAGTCCACTTATTGCTTTAACATGATATTTATCATGGAAACATAAGCCCTCATGTTTCTTAATATTTTTCTGGCATTAGTTGTATTGAATTCAAATTAAATATGCACTATAATAAAATGTTATCCTGAAATAATTCTTGAGCGGAAAAATAGCAATGTTGTTTGTGACATAGTAGCATTCATTGAAAAATCGCCTACACTTTTTACTACCCTCTCTCCACTATTCTCTATCATTCTTTCCTGACAAAACGTAGTCCTATTCCTTCCAGCCACACTCCCGTGTTTACTACGTGCTGCACCGCAGGCGGTGACACTGATGATACATGAAGTGAAGTTGGAGCACCGGTGGAATGAGATGGCGGGGAAAACAGGAGATCCCGGAGAAAACCTGCCCCACGCCATGTTATGCATCACAAATCTCACTTGGCGGTCACCTGGGATCGAACCCGGGCCGCCTTTTTTGTAATTTACGTCCTCCAACATTTAGTCATATCGGACGATGAATGGAATTTGTGAAATGATGCTCAATGCGTCCGGGGTCCATGGAACATAGAGTTACCCGACATTTGTCTTTCAGGATAAGGGAAAACCCCGGAGAAAACCTTATCCAAGTAACTCATCCTGACCGAGAATCGAACTAGGGACCTCTTGAACGTGAGGCAGACATGCTACCATCTACACTACCGAGGCGGGCTCGGGCCGCCTTGATAAGAGTCTAGCGGTCTAACCGCATGGCTATGGCGCAACCAGTCACATGGAACTCGTCCCTAGCAATAAGTACTTAATTGCTAAACTGCGCAGAGTATGAGAGGTCAGTTGCATTTTATTGTATGAAATATACTTATACGGTGTAGCACTTCAACAAACAGAAGGCAGGGTTTAAAAAGATATAATCTATCCTGTGTTACATTAGTTTCTTTAACTGCTTTTATCAAATACACAGATGCATGTTTAGTAAAACAGTATAAAAACCTCCGAATAGTTCTAATATTCTAATTCTGAAGTTTGCGTATAATGTAAAATACTTATGCTTCATTTCACTTGCATTTTATTTCCAAGCAGTTTATATACCTGATGGTATAACAGATTTCTACATGGCAATTTCGTTTAAAAGTGCTTTCTGCACTTAACGTCAAATCCAGTAATTAAAACCCTCTGTTATCATCATAGATATTCCATTAACTAACCTTCCTGTGTACTTAGTGTTGGCGGTGATAAATATACACTACAAATAGTTTAATGGAACCTCTATTCATCGGTGTTTTAGCCAGATGAGAGGAGAGTTGTGGTATATAGCCCATGACTGGAATGAGAAACCTGGAATGAAAGGTAGGTTCTTTATCGATAAAACAGAATTCTAAATGCGCTTGAGCTACTTTCCCTGAGTAGTAACTAACCTCCACTCCTGACAAAATCACCAGTGCACGAACAGTACAAATGTTGCCATGTTTAAAGTATCTAGAAGCTTGAAGCCACAGTACACTTCTCATACACAATATTCAATACAAAACACAGCTCACGAGAAACAATAGAGCAGTCACTAAATACTTGGGATTATTTAATATTGGGACTTTCAAGCGAACAGGTTATAATATCTAAAAATGGCCACAAAATACTTTTATTTCACTTATATTCATCTCATTTGCGAGACCTACATTATTTTCTGCAGATCGCCTGCTTTTATCATGCTACTATTTAAAATGTACAAATTAATCTACCTTCAAAAAAAAAAAAAAAAGAAATAAAAAGAAATTATATTTAATCTACAAAAGGTACAATAACTAAGCTCCATTTTCATCGCATATAAAGGAAAGAAGAGTTGGGTGAGAAGAGGAATGTGAGTGAAAATATTTGTCTCCAAAATTACTCGTTAAATGGGAGAAAGTGTCATATGTCGAATTTTATGAAAAAAAAATAGCTTACAGATGTTTGATTAAAATATCACGTGCTTATGATATTTTACTAGTAAAATGTATTTTCAATGTCATGTGAGTAGTCCATGAAACATTCTTTTTTCAGAATACAATCTATGCGTCTGGTAAACCATGAGAAACAAGTAGTTATGATTAAAAAACACAATTTTTTCCCCTTTGGAGGCATTTTATTAAATTTTCATTTCTATTGATCTGAAGTATCCTGTCTCATTTGGAAGTACTAATAGTCGTTTGCGCCCAGAATGTCTTGCAAATGAATGGAATTTAAAATTGATAATAATGTTGATATTAAACAAGGTGATGGGGAAAACTTTCGCTATAGAAAGTGTTCAACAAATGTATTAAATCCAACATAAGTATAATATTTTGAGGTATGCTATTCACATACACACACGCGCGTCTACTCTTTATGCTAAAAATGGGGTTGCTGTGAATTCCTACAAATTTATAGCAGGTAAATTTTTTGAGAAATGAAGGTATGTTAATTACTACAAATTTGTTATTGGTAAACCTGTTTATTTAGTAACAAACGGCCAGTTCACACCCCGACTCACTCACAGTCAATTTCCAATAGTCTGCCGGGGGCCTGTTTATCTACAAACTTACAGTCAGTGGCTGTTCTCAAACACAGTCAATTGTTAAGTCTGCCGGGCCATACACGCCTACATCATCACAGAAGCTTATAATTTTTTGAACACTTTTTATTTTGAGGATGGATACAGATATATTTAACCACGCCAACCAATATCAAAATGGTCGCACAGCCCCAAGTCTGTACAAAGTATGAGGGAAAATATCTCGTAGTTTTGAAATTATTTTAATTATGCTAACTGCGACTTTGAATGAATTCACTTAAATTATAACTTGATAGGAATTCACATATCTAAACCCTACTAACCTCGACTTTGTAGGAATTCAGATTTTCTGAAAAGAAATATTCTGTATTTTTCCGGCTTTCTCTGCTCATTTTTCCACAAACAATTCTCAGAAGACCTTATTCTTCAGTCTACATCTCGATAAACTTTCATAACACATTTACACCTTTCGTTAGGGCAGTAGAAGAGTGGAGCAGGGATAAGCTATAATCATATTTCAAGAATTGACGTTTTAAAATATAGGAAACCTTTTTGGAAAATTTAATTTCTAAAAATGTCTCTTACGATTTTATATATAATACGTTATGATTTAGTTATTTTCAGGACAAATAAAACGTCTATATTGATATTTCTGGGTAATTCCTTTGAAGCCCTCTTCATTTTGAATGACTTTTGTTTCATTGATAAACCGTACGAGACATATAAAGATTTGATTTTAGAAAAATCAAACCGTACGATTTTATAAATCTTAATAAACAAGAAATGTACGTCTCTTATATTTTTTGTGGAATTACCCATTTCCAAGATACCTCTTGTTATTGGCCTAAACTTTCCAAGTGGCTAGCCGTTGTAGCGTTTCTTTTTGTCTCTTTTATTCTCGCTTGCTCGCTCGTGCTGGCTGGCTGTATACAGCCAGAAGGTTTTTGCTGCGTGCCCACCCATTAGGGTTTTACCGCAGGTAGGATTAATATTGAATCATGTAGGATGAAGATGATGTAGGTTTTTTGACTGGGAGTTAATTTAGAGGTTACCAAAGTACCTTCGGGTTGAAGGGGAGGATGCAGTACTTAGCACCCAATTTTTGTTTTTGTTTTAAATTTTAGTTGGGGAGAAATTTAGATGCCAAACAGCTTGGAAGAATTATGAGGAGCTCAGCTTTAGCAGCTGATAGGGTCTTTTATTCTCCTAGGTATGCAAAAGGAACAAATTTTAAAGCCATCACATAGCGACTAGCTCTTAAAGAATTTGGCTATCGATGAAGCAGAGCTTGATACTTTTTCCATTGTACCGCAAGGATATATGCAATAACAGTATGTGCATAAAGTCTTATCTTGACTAACGTGAAATTTATCTTTGTAAGAGTACTTTGTAAAAGATTGTGTACAGAAAGACAGAATAAAGTAACACACCAGGTTATTGGTTTTTGAGTTATGCTTTTCACACACACACACACACACACACACACACACACACACACACACACACACACACACACACACACACTCACACACACAAACATACACGGAGTAGCACACATAGGATAAATAAGGAGCAAAAGACATGCTTAGGATCTATTTCAAAATGAAGACCATACGAATTATTGCAGAAGTAAACACTGTTGTTTAATAGAAGCACAGAATATGTACTTAAAGAAATTGAAAATGAAATATTCTTAAAATAAAATACAAAAAGAAAGAAAATTATGAGTGTAAGCATGGTGCAAAGTCTGTTTCCCATCCCTGGGGTAAGTGGACACTGCGTTTGGTGCAAACATACACTAACATTTGTATTTAGTGGTGTCATACAATTATTACACATGAAATGTAGATTATTTCCGGTCTCTATACACTTTCCGTGGTACCAGTGTGCAGGATTGAGGCATTACACACAGTTTTCCTCTTCGTTGTTACTTTGTTGACATTCGTCATAGACAATCTTCTTGCCCGCCTCCGTAGCGTAGATGGTAGCGTGTCTGCCTTACGTTCAAGAGGTACCGAGTCGGAATCTCGGTTAGGGTGAGTTACCTGGATAAGGTTTCTCCCGGGGTTTTCCCTTATTCTGAAAGACGAATGTCAGGTAGCTCTAAGCTCCATGGACTCCGGACGCATTTGAGCATCATTTCACCAATTTGATTCATCGTCCGCTATGACTTAATGTTGGAGGACGTAAATTACAAAAAAAAAGGACAATCTTCTTAACATTCCAGGCTTTCACTGGTGCTGTTGTCACTACCTTTTAGTATTCATCGGAGCCTGTTTTTTCTGGTTTTGGATATTTATAAATTCTTAGCTTATTATAACCTTCGATTTTCAAGATTATATTTTCGCTTCTGGTTTAATATTTAGGAATAGGATAGGATAGGATTTTACCGAGAGGTTTCCGCAAAAGATCAGTCGACCAGTCTGATCTTTCGGACATATGCTCCAAGTGGGGCCTCCCCGGAAGGAAGGATGACGCGAGAGGAGACAGAGGGTGGCTAACCCCAAGGAGTCACGACAATGAAGAGGGCGCCGTCCCATTTACCAGTTTGAAACTCCCCAGCAGTCCAGTACAACCGGCATCCCTTCTACCGTGGCCCGGAAACAGTGT
>CM060948.1:205739510-205769510 GCA_030765055.1 Mantis religiosa
TTTTGCTAGCAAGTGTCTGTTTGTCCATCTCTGCTTGACCTATCCTTACGCTAAACGAATACATTTCTACAAATACTTTTAACTCAGAGAGTCTCAAAATGTATATTTCCGTTAAATTGTTGATACCAAATTTTTATATGGATTAGGACTTCCTATGCTTCCTACGGTGAACGATAATGAAAGTAAAACGCATGAGGTTTTGATCGATTATCATGAAAAGCCCACTTCTAGTCTCTCTCAAGGTACTGTGATTTTAAATTAATTTTTGAGTGATGTCACAAAGCCTTTGTTAAGAACATAAGCAGCTGCCAATGTTGCTGTAAATGGGATTATTTTTTTCAATACGATCCTGTGTAAAAAGGGTGCAGTTTTAAGCAAAGCTGTACGGACCGTTATCTCGTACGACGGACAATGCGATATTAAATCACGTTTTAATCGGATCATTAGTGAATTGCACTGTTATTGCTTGGTGTATTAATACACGGGTATAGATAAGCTTCTTAATAGTGTTCGGTCGGAAACGGGATTTCATTCAGCGCCCACTTATCTTTCCAGCACCGGATGCAGGGAGAGGGGGTGCCTCTGACCACCAGGCGATAGTCTCGTCACCGGCAGAAACGTGCCAGCCCGCAGTGGTATATTTATATCGATACTATCTTAATGCAGGGAGAAGCATTTCACCAATTTATTGCGAAAATTGATTACAGAGAGATATGATTACCATTCTAAAATCCTCCATTTGTCAACCTATCACAGTGCATGTTCTTACTATCTTATGTCTTTCCTAAGCATTGGAGCTATTCATGTGAGTAACAAGGCTTCAATTAGAAATTATTCAAAACTATTTCGCCAACGTATAACATATTTTTTTTACACTTTCTGTGCTTAGGGCATGTATTAGTAGAAATAAAACCGTATTACAATACTATGATAGGCTTGCAGTGTTCATACAGCGAAGCGTTAGATTTAGTGAGCACGTGCTGCAGTAGGAGGAAGGGGGGGGGGTTAGTTTACGTTATGTAAAAAAGAGTTTTTTTCTTTAATTTCGTCCTCCAACGTTAAATCATATCGGGCGGTGAATGAAATGGGTGAAATGAGTCCGGGGTCCATGGAGCTTAGAGTTACCCGACATTGGAGTTTCAGGATAAGGGAAAACCCCGGAAATACCTTATCCAGGTAACTCGCCCTAAGCAAGATTCGAACTCGGGACCTCTTGAACGTGAGGCAGACACACTACCATCTGCGCTACCGAGACGGGTACAAACAAGAGTGCACCCAAGGATAGTCAGGTGCAAATAAAAGGTTGAACACAATTAATTATACTTTTACCTTACAAGTTTGGAAGCTACTACATGTTTTGGTGTTCTCGTTGGAGGCATTTCGCTCTCGCCAGTTTCTTTACGGAAATTGCATAATCTATAGACCCAACAGAAGTTACCATCTACCGAACAAAGCTCCGACTGCCCTGCATTGTTTTTGTGGTCAAGTGACTGCCAGCACACTGTGACGTCATGCTCAGTACTGCTTTCACATAACTTGAATCTTGTTCGCTGTATGAAAATTGCGAGCCCAAGACTTTAAAGTAGGCTTTTCTTACAGAAAAAATTTAATCAAAAATTGTTTAACACAAAAAAGGGTATCAGGTTTTCTACCCGTTTATAAAACTTTGTAGCACTTGAACGCTAGAAAAAAATACGGTCACTACAGTATAAAATATATTATTATTATTATTATTATTATTATTATTATTATTATTATTATTATTATTATTATTATTATTATTATTATTATTATTATTATTATTATTATTATTATTATTATTATTATTATTATTATTATTATTATTATTATTATTATTATTATTATTATTATTATTATTATTATTATTATTATTATTATTATTATTATTATTATTATTATTATTATTATTATTATTATTATTATTATTATTATTATTATTATTATTATTATTATTATTATTATTATTATTATTATTATTATTATTATTATTATTATTATTATTATTATTATTATTATTATTATTATTATTATTATTATTATTATTATTATTATTATTATTATTATTATTATTATTATTATTATTATTATTATTATTATTATTATTATTATTATTATTATTATTATTATTATTATTATTATTATTATTATTATTATTATTATTATTATTATTATTATTATTATTATTATTATTATTATTATTATTACTATTTTTTATCTAATGGGCGTGCCCCATCACATGAGCGATACTACATGCCTTGTTCTGAACTGCGATCAGTTTGTTTTAGTATACATATACACACTCATTGATTACTATGTTTATCTTCCTCACTTTTTCAGTTTATTTCTTGTTTATTTCTTTTCATATCACATCACTGTATTACTTCACTATTCTCCTGTAGTCACTTTAATATTTCATTTTAATAGTTTATAGTTAATGCTTTCAATAAAAGTCTTGAAAGCTCTAATGTTTTTTTTTGTGATTAACTGCTCTTTTGTCACTGGTCATTTGTAGCTATTGGATTTGATGGTTCTCTTCATTATGTCACTTTGTTGTTTTAGTTTGCAGCATCACATCGATATATGAGATGTTCCACTGTTTGCTGTTCTTGTAGACAAATGCAGGTTGGGTCCTGTATCATTCCAAGTTTGTGCAGGTATGATTTTGTTAATCTGTGACCAGTAATCATTGCTGTCAGAGCAAAATTTAAATTAATTTGTGTTATCATTCTTTCTTTGACTGATGGAACGAACTCCTTGCAGATGGCTCCTTTTGTTGTATTAGTCCACTCTTCTTGCCACTTCTGGGTCCCTTGTTCTTGAATTTTACTGACAATTGTTGTTTTTGGTTTTTTTGCTGTATGCATAGTCAGTCTTATTATCAAGTGCAGCCTCCTTAGCAAGTTTATCACCTAATTCATTACCAACATATCCAGCATGTGCTTTGATCCAGGCAAAATGTACTATCCACTTCTGTTCTGCGAGTCTTCTGAGTTTATTTTAAATTTCTTATATTAAATGAATATGCTTTGGATTCCATCGGATTAGATCTAGAGTTATTTTGCTATCTGAATATACTGCAGCTGCCCTTTCATGTAGTTGCATCTTCATGTCCTCCAGTGTTGTTAATGCTCTGTAAGGATTCTGTGTAAAATCTTGCCTTGTTTAAATATTATTGCTGCTGCTCCAACCTTGCCTTGGATTTTACTACCATCTGTGAAGATTTCTATTTCATAATATTTGTTGTCAGTAACTTCTTCCATGAGTATACCATCTGCTGGATGTGGCCAGTTTGCTATTTGTAAAGGTGCATCATAATCTGCTGATTCTGGTGTCATTCCGGGTGTTATCTTGTAAGTTTTGGCTGTTTCTTCTATTGTAATGTAGATAGGTTTCACTCCAGCTGCAACACATGAAGCTTTGTAAGATATGGTTCTGTGGGCTTTGGCAATTTTTATGTTTATTATTCTCTGGGTTATTTGAAGTATATTTATGTTCTTTTTTCTCTCCAGTGTCTTCTCCCAGACTGGGGAAACATATGTTAGTATAGGTGCAATTGCACCTCTGTAGATCGTTCTTAGAGATTTGTGGCCAAGGCCCCACTGTAGTTTCGCTACTTTGCTTAACATATTTGTTAGTAGGAGTGCCTTCTCTGTTGTGTTGTTAATGTGTCTATTAAAGTTGAGTTTTTCGTCTAGGGTTATCCCTAAATATCTAAGTTCTCTGACATGTTCAAGTAGTTTGTAGTTTATATATATCCTGATTGGTTCGTTAAAAGCTTTCCTTCTCCTTGATATTAATAAGACTTGTGATTTTGAGTCATTAAATGTGAGTTTGTTCTGCTTAGCCCAGGTCTCTTTTTTAAGTCTGAATTTCCGTAGTTTTCTGCTTCTTTGTTGCTGTTACCTTTTGTAAGTAATAGTAAATCATCTGCAAATGCTACTATCTTTGTTGTGTAAGTTCAATGTTGAGAAGTGAGTTATACATTATGTTCCATAGACCGGGGCTACAGCTTGAGCCTTGTGGGCATCCCCTGGTTACCTCCTTTGTGATCTTGCATTCATTTGTTTATAAGGTAGCTGTTCTGTTCCTGAAGTAACTGCTTGTCAGCATATACAAGTTCTTAGGACACTGAAGTTCTTTAAGGTTAAGTAAGATGCGTGGCCACCAGGCTGAATCAAATGCTCCACGGACATCTAAGCTAACAACTACGACAAATTGTTTTGTTTGGAGGCTTTCATCTGCAAAGTGTTTTACGGCCATGGCTGCATCTACTGTTCCTTTCTGAGGTGTGAAGCCAAACTGATTTAAACTCATCAGGTTGTTGCTGTTGATGCGATGTAATATTCTGTTAATCAAAAGTTTCTCCAATACCTTTCCTCCCACATTTAGAAGACTGATTGGCTGGTACTTTGTTACTTCTTTGCTGTGTTTTTTTCGGTAGCGTAGATGGTAGCATGTCTGCCTCACGTCCAAGAGGTCCCGAGTTCGTACCTCGGTCAGGGTGAGTTACCTGGATAAGGGTTTTCCGGGGTTTTCCCTTATCCAAAAAGACGAATGTCGGGTAGCTCTAAGCTCCATGGACCCCGGACACATTTGAGCATCATTTCACCCATTTCATTCACCATCCGAAATGACTTAACGCTGGTGGACGTAAAATAAAAAAAAAAAGATGCTGTGTTGTTTCCCTGATTAAGCTATAGGTAAAATATTGTACCTCTTCCATTGTTTTGGGAAGCAGCCTTCTTCAAGGCAATTGTTGAATGCTGCAGTGAGAAAACCTGGGAAACTGTAGAACACTTGCAGAAGGATTTCACTTGTTATCCCACCTTCTCCTGGAGCTTTGCTGGGATTGAAGCTCTTTATTGCTACTCTTATTTCCTCTTTGGAAAACTTTTTGTCATCATCAGTGGTAGGAGATTCCTTAGCTATTATTTGTATATTACGTTGCTGTTCGGTGTCATCGTCTTCTTTATTTTCAGGAGTGAAGTGGTCTATCATATATCTTAAAGTGCTCTGAAGATATTCAGTATATGTTCCATCTGGTTTTTGTATTCTTGTTAAGATAATCCTATCTGAGCTTCTCTGCAGCTATCTTATGTGCCATATTCTAGGGGTTTGAACTATCGGTGGTAGTGCAGAATAGTTTCCAAGGATTCATTTTTGCTGTCTGGAGTTTGTTTTGGTATTGTCTATTTTCCAAAAGATACTGAGCTTTCCTTTGTTCTCTCAGGGCTTCATCATGTCGCGTCCTTTGATATTGTCGCCTCATAGCATTGACCTTGTTCCGTTTTGTTTGTAACTCTCCGTTCCACCAGGGTATCGTTCTATCCTTTGACAAGTTTTTCTTTTGTAAAGAGTAGTTAAATGCTGTTTTGCATGCGGATGTTATACAGCTGGTGAGATTTCCTATTAATGATTCAGTTCCTAATGGACTCTTAATTTTTTCTGTGTGTTCTTTGTCCAGTATATCAAGATCACTGCCCTGATAATCACAATGAAAGTGCGTAATGAATTCTTGCCTTAGTTTGTCTATGAAGCTAGGGATATTATCTTTTTTAACTATGTATCGTATACCTATGCTATGAGTGCTGTCAGATTGGTAATTGCTGCTCGTGGTGTCAGTTATCACATTATAAGTTATTGTTTTATGATCGGAGCAGCTTTCTATATCTCCACTTCTTCAGTTTATAAATCTATTAAGCATACCGCTGTTTGTGATTGTTAAATCTATGTAGCTCTTGCCTCTATTTGTCTCGAATGTTGGAATTCCGTTTGCTTCATTAAGTATAAATAGATTGCTGCCTGTTACAAATTCTTCTAGTATTTTTCCTCGGTGATTAGTTATAGTGTCATGCCACATTTTACTCTTCGAATTTGTGTGAATAGCCAATAATACACGTGTTCCATTAGCACATTTCACTATGGATTCTATTTTATTTATTGTGCATTCCATATTTTCATCTATGTCACAGTACTTGCTTACAAAATACATTTTTTTCTGATGAGTGAGGACTTCTGCAACTACACAATCTTCATCGGAAAGCTGGTTCATAATTATGTCTAGCACATTGTTGTTTACAAGGATTGCTGCTCTTTTCCTTCCGTTACCCTTTGCAAGAATTTTAATTGAGTTTGGAATTCCAGCAGGATTGTTGTGAATTAAGTATGGCTCCTGTACAAATATCAGATCAAGCTTGTTTTCTTCAATTTGTTGCACAAGGTTACTAACTGCTGCTCGTGAATGTTGAAGATTAATCTGAAGTCACTTTAGTGATTTATTTTGTACTATATATTTTCTGCTGTGTGGTAGATAATTCATTTTAGTAGTCTATATATTTACTCAAGGCTATTATATAACACCCACATTCTTTGTCTAGAGCTCTGTGCTTGGTATCTATGGGTTGTGCTTGACTACATTTGTTATAATTTATGCAGTTTATGCACTTGTATTCACCCTTTGGAGTTTGGCAGTCTTCTACCTTGTGATTGCCCGCACAAAGGGGGCCTTTACAATCTTTAGCTCCATGATTAAACTTGTTATACTTGAAACACCTACTGACCCTTAGATAGTCCGCAGTTGTGGTAATGGACCACCCTAGTTTTATGTTTCTGCCTAATCGTTTCTTTCTAGCTTCTGATGTAATTTCTATTATCAAATTTGTATTGTTTTTCTTGTCTTTGAACGAGAACTTTGAGTAAGTCTCATAAGTTGGCAGATTTAATTCCTCATTCTGTTTTAAGATAGCTTCCTACCAGCTAATCAGGTCCTTCTGCAGGCACATTGAACACAGGCGAGGTTTCATTAGTTTGGGTCCAGCTGCCTCCACTTCGTCACCACATTTCTCATTGATGCTATTGCATATAGCTTCGATCTCATTCTTGGTACCTGCCTGAATTAATAGGTTTCCAGTTTAGTTAATTGATGGAAATTAATCATTTCTCCACACTAGCCGTATATAGGCTAAGATATTTGATGGATAGAGTCAACATGAAAAATTCAATGCCATGGCCGGTATTTGAGGTTTGAAGGCACTTACACCTACCTTTATGTCTATAGGATTTACTTTTGTCTTAATTACAGTCTTAATGTATTCTGTTGTTTGATTATTTTTTGATTTAACTATTAGGCTGTATTTTCGTGGCTCCTCTGTGTTATGTCTCTTACTAATTGTAATGTCAGAATATAGCATTCTATTTGATGTTACTTGCTTCTCGGTAGTTTCTTCAATTTCTTTGGTTTGTTTTCCAAGCTCATGACTTTTTCATCTTTCTCTGCCATTGCATTCATTATTTTGTTATACAGCTCTCTAAATCTGCTTACCGAGTTGGTAATATCTTCTTTTAAATCTTTACTCATTTTTCCGCCGTTTTCATTCAAATTCCGAAGAAGCGTGCCGAGACAGTTCTCAATTTCGTCACCAGGATCGCTAGTCATCCTGATTCAGTGTTGAGAGCTGCTACCTTTGATGGCCTACACTAGCACCTTTAATACGCTGTGGTAGATGTTCTTTGCTCTGTGGCTGTTATCACGTGCTGTCTTCGTGACCATCAAGCATAAGCACACACAAGCTGCACTTAACTTTGATATTTTTTAGCTTCTTTTTTCACACGCACTGAAACTATTATTTGCAAGCTTAATACTAACCTATATTCATCAGCTGCGGCATTGCAGACCTAGCTCAGCATCCCTTAACCAACGCAGAACCGTGATTTAAGCAGGAACTCACTGAAACCACATGTTCCTTGCCGCCATTTTATCACCATCATCATCATCATCATCATCATCATCATCATCATCATCATCATCATCATCATCATCATCATCATCATCATCATCATCATCATCATCATCATCATCATCATCATCATCATCATCATCATCATCATCATCATCATCATCATCATCATCATCATCATCATCATCATCATCATCATCATCATCATCATCATCATCATCATCATCATCATCATCATCATCATCATCATCATCATCATCATCATCATCATCATCATCATCATCATCATCATCATCATCATCATCATCATCATCATCATCATCATCATCATCATCATCATCATCATCACAATTATTATTATATTATTATTATTATTATTATATTATTATTATTATTATTATTATTATTATTATTATTATTATTATTATTATTATTATTATTATTATTATTATTATTATTATTATTATTATTATTATTATTATTATTATTATTATTATATTATTATTATTATTATTATTATTATTATTATTATTATTATTATTATTATTATTATTATTATTATTATTATTATTATTATTATTATTATTATTATTATTATTATTATTATTATTATTATTATTATTATTATTATTATTATTATTATTATTATTATTATTATTATTATTATTAATTATATGTTTCTGTAAATGTTAGATCACTTTTGAAAGGGTATCTAGGAACTGGCAACAATTTGCTTTAAATAAATCCTGAGGTTTAGCTGTTATAAAAAATGATACATAATTCAATTCGAATGACGATTAGTACGTTATTCTCAGTAAATTAAGGGTGCTTATTTTTTATTTAGTACTAAATAAGTATGTGAAGAAGTAATGAAATCTGGTGTTTTAATCTAAATAGTTAGAATACTTTTTGGGAAATTAAAGTATTTTTCAATGGATGGGTTAGTTTAGGAGAAGGATATTCTATTTAATACCTTCGTGTTGCATCTTTGGAAGATACTGAAGGTAAATTCAAAGTTTAGACTCTATCTAACCTGAGTGTTTGAGTTGTGCAGACAGGTACACACACAGACACATACATACATACACACATGCACGCCCGCATATTTGCGCGGACGGTTTTTCAAATATAGTTTAGCATTCTCGTCTTTTTACCTGTATAAGTAGAATATATGTGGTATTCCATAGAAACAATATGTGGATTTAAACCACTGAGAGAGGCCTCCACACTGTGAACCATGCAACCAACTATTATCAGTAAATCATATTACAAACGAATGTACCCGCTACTCAACCTACGGGACACTTCATAAAATTCCTACATATCTTCATGCTCTTCCAGATGAACCGAAGAGTCTACAATCACTGTATTTATTTCTACAAGTCTTTAAATTAGCTTCTTCAGTATGAAAATCTATTCACTGTTACCTGGTTTCGGTGTATTCTGTGAAGTGAGAATAACTATAATTAATAAGTAATACATAACAAGTATGAACATAGTGCTGTGCAATATCGATTCTTCAGTTCTTTATGAATGTATAGTTTATGTGAACTTATATGTTTTTACTGTATCGTAACCTAATATTCCCTAGAATGTTAATTGCACTAACCAACTATATGCAAAATTTGTTTTACCATTTTATTATTGTCGGTATAAAACTATGGTTTTTAGGTGACGTTAAATAAATTTATCTTAAAAAATATTTGGATTTCACCGGAAATCTGCGTTGAAACCAAATGTTATCCCTATTAATGCTGTAACATCAGTCTATTGAAATATTCTACCATAGCAAATCTGTCATTTTCAACTTTGAAAAAATAAAGAGAAATTACGGTTCGAGCACAAGCAGCACATTATAGGATTAAAGTTTCCCAATTTAAATGGTTGTTCTTGCTGTGTCATAAGATTTATATGACTCCATTATTGAAAGCTATGTGTGCTGAAGAAGACATTTAGGTGCAAATGTGCCTAGTCCCACATAAGTTTTATGATACAACATTATTACTTTCTTGCAGTACGACAACAAATTCTCTTACAACATGAAATCGAGAAGTTCTTGTTGCTTCAATTCATGAGAAATCTGAGTTTTCTATGGATGAAAATCTGGATGGTCATGCAATATCCGAACACTGCCGCAAGGGCGCAGCACTGACATCGCAAATCTTTACGTATATCGTTGCACCGCCAAGTTCACTCTTTGGATACTGTGACATAAAGGCTATGGCACGAACTTATTGGGAGTTTAGCGCCGACTGACCGGGAAATTGGAGAAATAAACATATAGGATTAGAATTACTTCGGCGCACTCGGCACTACGACCAGTTTTGATCTATTGTACCAACGCCCCCAAGTGGTGTCCCAAGGGAGGAGGGATGAGGCGAGGGAAGACAGAGGGCGGCCGTTCTAAGGTGCCCTGCTCGTGCAGAGGGTAGGGTTCCTACATTTTACTAAGATGTAAACTTCCCCCGTTAGGCCAGGACAACGGACATTCCGCCCTGCTGTGGTTCGGAAGCTGTCCTAACACCGATTCGGAGACCGCCAACCAACCTACGGGAGGAGGAAGTGGTTCACTCAAAGCATATCATCCTGCCAGGCACCACCGAGACACCCGCCGACACTTCTACACTTCTACCCTGAAAGAGAGCACCAGATGAGAGATGACGTGAAATGATAATGGAGCCGAAATAGAGGGACAGGACATTCGGGGGATGTAACTAACCTACCCAGAATTCGTCTAGTGACCCGGAAAACCCCCCGAAAAACCACATGGTTAAGGTAGGTTGTTCACGGGAACCGAACCGGGCCCTTCCGAATGCGGGCCACAGACGAAACCAATTAGATATCCCTCTCGGTAAGCAGATATAAATAGACACGGTTGTGTCGGTATGGACAAATAATAATTGCATTCTTCTGGAAGTTTCTCTTTCTTGACTCGGGAGCATTCTAGAATGAAACTTATGGTGGCCTCCCGACATGCTCACGAGTAATTAATGAGTGGGGTTGTGGTGGGACAAAAAGCGCTATTCTCTGAGCGAGTTTGTAATTGTTGTGATGTGCTGCTACCAAAAGAGATTATAAAGGTTTTATGTTGGCTCTCTACTGAGCGAACCATTCGTAAGAAGAGGTTACGTCATGCGTATTTCATTACGTAGTTACGAAATGACAATGAGAACTTACTGATGTGACAGTGTAAACTGGAGAAATTTGCAATATTTTGTGTGTATGAACAACCGTCACTAATTTAAATTAGAGGTTGTAAATTGTATGTCCATTATGCAGAGCCGTCGTTTCATGGCCAGGCCACCGATCGCACGTAGGTGTGCTCAGCACGCTGTCTACTATAGTGGCATTTTTCTGTTGAAAAACTCCCGCGTTGTTTACTCATGGGTCATAGTAACATGAAGCATTTTGAAGACTATTAACCTTGTTGCCCACCTCAGTAGCGTGTCTGGCTTTCGTTCAAGAGGTCCCAACCTGAATAAGGGTTTTTTCCGGGGTTTTCCCTTATCCTGATTCACGAATGGCAGGAAGCTCTAAGCTCCATGGACCACCAACTCATTTGAGCATCACTTCACCCATTTCATTAATCGTCCGATATGACTTAGCGTAGGAGGACGTAAATTACACGAAAGAAACCTTGTTATAGATTGTGTTGAAGCTGGTTTCCAGCTACATTGAAATATTCTTGGGACCTTCGGTAGAAATTTCCATTAATATGCAAACGTTTCACTTGTGTTATTTTCTTATATCTGTTCTGATATGAAGATATGGAGAACGGGGGCAGGCATATGTATTTAAAAAAAATATCCTGTTATCAAACCCCAACTACGTGGCTTCGATATATGGGCAGCATGGATTGGTAGATTTCTGTTGAAAATATCGATTTTCTCTTTCATCATCTGTTTACATATGATAAAATGGTGTAAGAATATTTCTTCGGTATCTATGGAATTTACGACATCGCTGAAAAACATTGCCCTATTATTTGTTTTGGTGTTGCAGGCTGCTATATACCACTTTTTACATCATTTAATTGAATTTCACGAGTTAAATAAGGATTCTACAATATTCATGTTTAGTTAAGCAATAACTCCATTGAGTCATATAGCACTATTTTCAAAGTTCAGTAGCTGTATTTGAAACATTCACTTGCTGTGCAACACCTTCTGGAGATTACTTTGGAGAGAGTTTGAACATGCATCAATGGCGTTAGTCTTTTCCTCTGATAGAACATAGAACATGTATTATTCGCCTCTTAGGTTTACCGTTTAGTAATCCTCTTGTTAAAAACATATTAAACAGACGAGTAATAGTTTGGATATAAAGAAATGTCCTCTAAAATTTTCTACACTCATGTCTACATGATTCCTATTTTAAAAGTGTATCGTACATAAATTTATTTATAAAAGCAATAATGTTTAGGTAATCATTTCAGTGGACCAATTACAACACAAGAGCATAAATAATAATAATAATAATAATAATAATAATAATAATAATAATAATAATAATAATAATAATAATAATAATAATAATAATAATAATAATAATAATAATAATAATAATAATAATAATAATAATAATAATAATAATAATAATAATAATAATAATAATAATAATAATAATAATAATAATAATAATAATAATAATAATAATAATACTCTAAAATAGTTAACACACAACTTTCATGCTGGAATAGACTTTCACGTTTGAGTTGCATGACGAACTCCAGCCGTTACTGCGGAACAGAAGGCAACAATAGACAGCTGGCATTTACAGATGATAAAGCACAGTCTTGAGCCGGCTATTCACTCCTATTAAGCTAACGACACGATACCGAGGTCATTGCAATGAAAGCGAACCACACATATATGCGATTCATGGCTGGAACAAAAAAACGACCGCTGTGTAGTCTATTGTGGTGTGCGGATCGTACCCCGTTTTTACAGAATCGAGGGAAAGAACAAAATAGAAGTAAAATGTTTTTATAAATAATGTATTTAAACGTTTTAATATTTATAGCATAAAGGGACTAACTATAGTAATCCGAAGAAAATAAGTACAATAAAATAATGCTGAAAGTCAGACGTGGCAAAAAATCTAAATACAAGGGAAAAAGTAGCATAATGTAAATTGCATTCAACCAATTAACATTCTTCAACGTGAACTTGAATGCCAAGGACTTAAAATTATACTGATAAATTAGACAGTATATGTATATACTTGCAGTATTTTCAAATTTTATTTTGTGATTCGTGAGAAAACCTTACGTGACAGAAATAAATAGAAAACACCATTAAATTTTAGCACATTTAAGTTAGTTAATATTACCTCTCATATACCAAAATTTGCATTCTGTGTTTATTTTATAAGTAGCGCACGTGCTTTTACATACAAAAATAGTATTTTCAAAGTTTATTTTGATTTGTGAGAAAACCTTACGCGACAGAAATATATAGAAAACACCATTAAATTTAAGACATTTAAATTAGTTAATATGACTTCTCAGATAGCAAGTTTTGCATTATGCATTTATTTTATACGTTAGGCACGTGCTTTTACAACAAAACACGATTTTAAATTTTCTTTTGTGATTTGTAAGAACACCTTACGTGATACAGAATAATGGAAAATAATTTAGCACATCAAACTTGGTTAATATCACCTTCTAAATCGCGAACCGGCGGACACAAATTTTATTTTGCAGGACAATGTTATTTAGGGACATCCAGTGTTTGCAATTGTCATTTATTTTTCATAAATTAATTTTATCAATTTAAATAAAGATCATTATATTACAAACACAATGATTCAATTCATGTTTTAATTCAAACCAAACTTTACATGTATTGGAGTGGTTTTAGGTGAAACACTATATTACAGTGTACTTATCCAGATTTGTAACTCTAAATTCATTAAGAATACCTTCCAGGCATGGAGCTTTTCCCTCTGACGACGAAAAGTCACACTATCGGACAAAAAATATGTTAAATCAACTAACTACTAGGTGCGTTCAAGTTATAACACCTCCTATTTTTTATTTCAGGACTGGGACCAGATAAGTACTTCCGTTCTTTTTTAAATAAACATGGACTCTTTGTGAATGCGTGACAGAGATGGCAGCACTGTGCAGTGCTTAGAACTCTAGTGGCAGCGACGAGACTTAGGACTGTTTTTGATAATTAAAATGGCGACGTTTTCATGCAATAACAGCGTGTAATCATTAGTTTTCTCCAATTTCGTGGTGTGCTACCTATTGAAATTCATCGTCAATTGAGTGAGATATTTGGTGATGGTACCATGTATGTGTCTAATATGTGTTCCTGGATGCGACAGTTCACTGAAGGCAGAATATGATGTGGCAACAAACCAACACAGTTGCAGACGTCGCCTCCAAAATTGGCATTTTCGTGGGATCTGTGTACACAATCCTTCACGAAGATCTGAAAACGCTCAATCGGCCATCCTCCAAAACGACGTTTTCCACTCGCTGGATCATGTCAGACGGCTGGTGCGAGGCCGTCATCAATTTACCTAAAATAAAATCATAGTGGCTTAACTATGAAGCCTTGGATTTAAGTACTCACAGCATAGTAAGTCGCCACAAAAGGTGCTTGTTTCATAGCATATGAGAACCCGTAGTGGTCTACCGGGAAACATACTGTGACTTTGTAGGTTCGTGAAATGAAAAGTCCAATTTCACCACTCAAAAAATGTTCTTTATTTCCACCGACTTACAGTTAAACACTTGCCAATTACGCAGAATTGCGTACTGCACACAATTACAATTCACCAGTTCGTCCGTTACAATTTCACTTGTACTCGCGATTACATCAACTCCGATACTCATACACAGTTACGTACAGTCTTCCGTTGCACAATCTTTTCGTTCATTAACACGTCACTGACTAACACTGCCTTCTTACACCAAGAACTGTCCTCACTCGCACTAACTGACTAACTGACTTCACTTCGCTCCGGCAGCCCCTTTTTATAGGAATATCGCAGCCTTCTGGCTTTCACAGGAAGGTTCCAGTAGATGAAGGATCCCGTAATTTCCAGAACACAGGTGAAAGAGAAACAGACCGCACAATCATGTTTCTTTCCCCAGCCGTCCCTGTCACCACTATAAGACGGACGAGGGGGAGGCGTAGCTAACACGACCTCCCCTGTCTTCCGCTCTCAGCTGTTTCCATAGGGTGTTCCAAAGCCCGGGTGACACTGCTCCCTCCTCAAAGCTGTTCGCCCCGAACAGCACCATCGTAGCGTGCTAGGCGGTCCAGGTGTACCACCAGCATCTGCCCGGAGTCTGAGCCAGAAGTAGCGCTGCCGTAGTTTGTGAATCATACGGTTCGCTCCCAGGTGTCCTCCTGAAGTACTGGCGTGCACTTCCTTCAAGACTTCCGGGACCTTACTCCGGGGGAGTACCAACTGTTCTCTCTGCGCCTTCCCATCGGGTGACTCCCATACCCGGAACAGCACGCCCTCTCTGGTCTTCAACGAGTCCCATTGGGCCCAGTACGACTTGTAGGTGGCGCTCCTCGGTGCGATGTCCTCCCAGGTTGGTCTCATCCCTGCCTCCACTTCCCTCAAGAGTGGCCCCAAGTCTGCGTCCGCCAGCTGCTCCCTCCTCAGGCCTGCGCTATCCCAGCCTTCAGCAGGCACTGCCACAACTACTCGGACTGCTGCGGCACGCTCCTTCTCTTCCACTCTTGTGCGCTCATGGCCGTCCTGGATCTGCGATAGGACACCTCCAATGTAATGGTCGCTAGCGTCGGTGTCCACAATGAAGGCGCCACCCGGTTGTGGGAAACCCAAAATTGGAGCACTGCACAGGGTCTCCTTCGGGTGCTGGAAAGCGTCTTCGGCGTCCTCCGTCCACACATAAGGCCGGTTTTCCTCCGTCAGGCGGGTGAGGGGTTTTGCGATGTTGTCGGCCTTTTCCTCTAAATCATTAAGGCGGTCGTCTACTTGACCCTTCCGCCTGCCCAGATTCGTGACGTCATCCCTCACGCCGGCCAACCGTTCCTCAAACTTTGCGGCGAGAGCCTCGTTCGCCGCCTTCATTTCCGTGGCCAGACTGCCGTTCGTTGCTCTCATTTCTGTGGTTAACTCGGCCTTCATTTCTTCCATCTTCTCGGTGATGTTGTCGTTGGCCGTCTTCATTTGTTTCAGTTCCGCGGTGATGTTGTCGTTGGCCGTCTTCGTTTCTTCCAGCTTTGCGGCCAGGTTGTTATTTGCCGCTTCTATTTTCGTTATTAATTCGGCCTTCATTTCCATCATCTTCTCCAAAAATTTTTTCAATGCCGCGTCCATGGTTGTAATGTTCGGTGATGTTATCTTCCCGCTTCCTGACACCAGTGTGACTTTGTGGGTTCGTGAAATGAAAAGTCCAATTTCACTACTCAAAAAATGTTCTTTATTTCCACCGACTTACAGTTAAACACTTGCCAATTACGCAGAATTGCGTACTGCACACAATTACAATTCACCAGTTCGTCCGTTACAATTTCACTTGTACTCGCGATTACATCAACTCCGATACTCATACACAGTTACGTACAGTCTTCCGTTGCACAATCTTTTCGTTCATTAACACGTCACTGACTAACACTGCCTTCTTACACCAAGAACTGTCCTCACTCGCACTAACTGACTAACTGACTTCACTTCGCTCCGGCAGCCCCTTTTTATAGGAATATCGCAGCCTTCTGGCTTTCACAGGAAGGTTCCAGTAGATGAAGGATCCCGTAATTTCCAGAACACAGGTGAAAGAGAAACAGACCGCACAATCATGTTTCTTTCCCCAGCCGTCCCTGTCACCACTATAAGACGGACGAGGGGGAGGCGTGACTAACACGGACCTCCCCTGTCTTCCGCTCTCAGCTGCTTCCATAGGGTGTTCCAAAGCCCGGGTGACAATACGAGTCAGTTGGACAATTTAATGTCAATGTCACACTCACTTAAGCAGATGAACTTTAGCGTGCGCACGCACACTTGTTTTTTTTTCCTTCTTCTGAAAGTGCTTTATAGGTGAGGTGACTTCAAAACGCGTATTTAGGGTGAAATGCCAGTGTGGAATTTTTGAGAAAATAGATCTTATAGTGGGGATTTATCTGGCTGTGTAATTTACGTCCTCCAACGTTAAGTCATATCGGACAATGAATGAAATTGGTGATATGACGCTCAAATGCGTCCGGGGTCCATTGAGCTTAGAGCTACCCGACATTCGTCTTTCAGGATAAGGGAAAACCCCGGAGAAAAACCTTATCCAGGTAACTCACCCCAACCGAGATTCGAACTCGGGACCTCTTGAACGTGAGGCAGACATGCTACCATCTACGCTACCGACGTGGGGTCAGGAGCTCCGTAGAGAGTAACTGTGCATGATTTCCTCGGCAAGTCAGACACAGCTGTAGGGAATGCGGTACTTATCTCAGTGTGTGTGTGTGTGCGTGCGTGCGTGCGTGTGTGTGGGTGGATTGAAGTGGAATAACAGTCCAGTGTCTCCTTCCTCCGCTGCCTACTACACAGTTTTCAGTTATTATGTACACTTCCTAATTTCTTGCAAACAATAATAAAAACCGGGCTGCACTACTTTATAGGATCTGATTTACCAGGTGGACCTGGTTGGCCAGTCGTGAACTTTCGACGACCTGGAACTCCGTCGGCTGAAGGACTTTCGTGCACAGGTTAAGGACCCACCGTCGCTGTGGTGTCGTCTTTGATATGTTCTGGCCGCATTTAGGGTACTTTCAACTCGTTATTTCCTCCCGCAATTTGACACACAAAATAAGCTCTGGGCTGAAGTGCCAGAATTCCCGTCAAAATGCAGATCCCTTTATTATAAAAACTCACGATTTGTGATCTATTCTGCAAATAACACTTCTGGTTAATATACGATACGAAGATTACCCATTTTCTATTCAGAAAATAAAACGGGTAGGTACTAAACAAATGCCCACCTCTGTAGCACGGTGGTGCATGTTTGCCTAAGGTTCAAGAGGTGCCGAGCTTGAATCTCAAACAGGGTGAGTTATCTAGGTAATGCTTTTCCGGGGTTTTCCCTTATCCTGAAAGATGAATGTCAGGTAACTCTAAGCTCTATGGACTCTCGGCTCATTTGGGCATCATTTCATCCATTTCATCCACTGTTCAATGTGACCTATATTGAAGAACATTAATAAAATGAAATTAAACTATAACTCGATGTTTCACTGTTCCCTACAGGGCTTGAAACCTCAGCGTTCATTCGAGTTGCCATCTTTTGTGCACAATAGTATAGTTTGGCGTAGCGATCTGCCTGTATATCCGATTCTCTCCCGGTCTAGTTTTCTATGAAATGCCTCTTTTAGCCTTGCCTTTTTTTCGTGACTTATTAGATATACTATTAGTTGAAGGTCTATCTCTGCATTCGATATTCATTTTATCTCAATAAATAAAAAGTTTCGCTTACCCAGCGCCACTCACTTAAGGTCTCATTGGACTGGACTGGACTGGACTACTCTACGGAGGGAATTTAGCACTGAGGTGTACCTATTGTACCTATGTCCTCAAGCAGGACATCCCTGGAAGGAAGGATGAGGTGAGAGGAGGCAGAGGGTGGCCGTCCCAAGGAACCATTACAGTGCAGAGGGCAGGGTCCGTACACTTTACCAGTTGTAAACTTCCCGGCGGGCCTTAACTATCAGCAACGCACTCTACTGTGGTCCGGAAACGGCCCCTCTAGACCTGGTTCGGAGACCGGAGACCTTCTTATTCATTCCTTCATGCAACACCAAGATACCCGCCGAAACTTTTGCCCTGGAAGAGACCACCCAGTGATGAGAAGTGGTAGGGAAGGGGCAGGAAATTAGGGGTATGTAATTAATCTACCCAGCATTCGCCTGGTGACCCAGGAGAACCCACGAAAAACTCCTTGAGTTGGGTGGGTCTGCCACGGGATTCGAATCGAAACGAATCTCCTGAATGCGGGCCACAGACGAAACGGCCTAAGCCATCCCGCTAGCTAAGGGCTTATTACTGTCTGATAGCTTCTGCTTCCACCCCAATGATCTTGGAAATGCTCTCCAATTGTCTAGAGGGTCTTTAGGGTTTCCCCTCAAATAAACACACTCTTTTGTCTCCAGTTATACTTGATGTGATTCCACTTCACTCTTATAGCTCGTCGTCATTGTTCACAGCTTCCTGCTTTGAGGGCACTCGGTTCTTAAGCGTTTTCACATTTGCTACAATTTCTGTATAATCAGCTTTTATCTGCTTTACTGTTCGCTTTTGACTTCATATTGCTTTGACTATCGTTTTCATATCGTTTCCTTTCTTTCCTTTTATTACATTCCTCTCTTTTGTTCTTGTACCCTATCTGTTTACTTCTACTTCATTCTCTCCCTATTATGTACGTAATGGGAAAAGTAAGAAATTTGCTTAAGAATAGTTTGTCGAAGCTGTATAAATAAATAGCACTGTGTAGAGAAAGCATTTGGTAATGTTTTAATATAAACTTGCTACAAATTTCCTTTTTAAATATGCCTCATTTAAACCTATCTGTTTAGCTTACCGTCACTATTGGTCTCCAATTTTCCCTCTTTATTATAAATTGTGCTCCCATTATATGAATGCCAAACCTGTAATGATACAGACCTTGACAATATAATACTATTTCAAGGTTTGGAGAGGGGACTTTACACCTCTACCAATGACCTTCACGTTCAAGAGCACCCGAGTTCGAATCCCGGTCAGGGTGAGTTAACCGGATAAGGTTTTTTCCCGGAATTTCCCCTTATCCTGAAAGACGAATGTCGAGTAACTGTAAGCTCTATAGGCTCTGAGCTCATTTGAGCATCATTTTATCCATTCTATTCATCGTCCGATATGACGTAACGTGGTAGGACGTACGAGGGCTGTTCAATAAAGAATGATCATAATTTTTTACGGTCATAATTGTTCGCACTAAAATTCAATCTTATTATATTCTGTTAGCTTAATGTGAAGCAAACACGCCGTATAAGTTTCATTGTTGGTATTCCTGGTTCCCGCCTGTAAGAACCAGGCAAGTTCAGACAAGTTCAGTATCGCCTACCACTACACTGGAGGTAACACGCGATGAACAATTGCGGCTTTGAAATGCTGCTTTCGTCTCAACAAATCTTCAGTTGAGGCCTATACAATGTTACAGGAGGCGTATGCAGAGTCTGTTCTTCCCTACAGCACAGCTCGAAGCTGGTTTAAAATTTTTAAAGAGGCGAGACAATAAATTTTAAACAAAGTTGGACCTGGTGCTCCAGTTACTGCTCTTACGGAAGAAAACATCAACACTGCTGCTGCCATTGTGAGAGAGGATCGACGAATTACTTAAGATCACTTTCTGAAATACTCAACATTTCACTGGGTGCCACCCACACGTTGGTGACAGAAACATTACACATGAGACGTGTTTGTGTGCGATGGGTTCTAAGACTGTTGATTTCCGAACAAAAGGACATTCGCATGCAGGTCTACATGCAGTTGAAGTTGATGTTAGAGGAAGATCCGGAGTTTCTTTCAAACGTAATCACTGCTGATGAAACTTGGCTACATCATATTGATCCTGAGAGCAAACAGCAGAGCTCAGCTCCTTCATCACCAACCCCCCCCCCCCCAAAGCAAAGGTGGTTGCTTATGCTGGGAAAGTTATAGGCATCTCATTTCTTACCTGTGAGAACCAGGCAAGTTCAGACAAGTACAGTATCGCCTACCGCTATACTGGAGGTAACACGCGATGAACAACATGCGGCTTTGAAATTTTGCTTTCGTCTCAACAAATCTTCAGTTGAGGCCTATACAATGTTACAGGAGGCGTATGCACAGTTTGTTCTTCCCTACAGCACAGCTCGAAGCTGGTTTAAAATTTTTAAAGAGGGGAGACAATAAATTTTAAACAAAGTTGGACCTGGTGCTCCAGTTACTGCTCTTACGGAAGAAAACATCAACATCGCTGCTGTCATTGTGAGAGAGGATCGACGAATTACCTTAAGATCACTTTCTGAAATACTGAACATTTCATTGGGTGCCACCCACACGTTGGTGACAGAAACATTACACATGAGACGTGATTATATGCGATGGGTTCTAAGACTGTTGATTCCTGAACAAAAGGACATTCGCATGCAGATCTACATGCAGTTGAAGTTGATGTTAGAGGAAGATCCGGCGTTTATTTCAAACGTAATCACTGCTGATGAAACTTGGCTACATTATTTTGATCCTGAGAGCAAACAGCAAGGCTCAGCTCCTTCATCACCAACCCCCCCCCCCAAGCAAAAGTGGTTGCTTATGCTGGGAAAGTTATGGGCATCTCATTCTTTGATATTCATGGAATGGTTTATCAGCATGTTGTACCTGCACACACATCAGTAACTGGACAATACTACCGGGATGTCCTGTAAACATTGCAATTCCATATCAGGCGCAAAAGACCGCATTTCTATGAAGCAGGCTGGATGTTGCACAACGATAATGCGTGGCCGCATATTGCCAAAGTTGTTGCTGAATATCTTGCAAAAATCAACGTGAAGTGCATCCCTCAACCTCCCTATAGTCCGGATTTAACCCCATTTGACATTTTTCTGTTCCCCAACTTGAAGAAACACCTTTGTGGGAGGCATTATCCATCATCAGAAGCAGTGGTGAAGGCTGCGGAGGCGATTTTTAAGGATATCTCAAAAATGGTTTCTAGCATGTCTTTGAAGATTGGTAGAAACGCTGAGACAAGTGCATAGCATTCAGGGGAGACTATTTTGAGAAGGTCCAGAAAAATTATGAGCATGAGTAATGGTGCGTTTTCAAAAATAGATTGTGATCATTCTTTATTGAACAGCTCTCGTAAATTAAAAAAAATCGACAAATGAAATATTTTGTGCCTATGCCGATGACAAGGTGCCCTCAGGGTGGAAAAAGGTGAGAACATATTAAGGATATTCAGACTGAGGAGAAAGTAATCTGTATATCTGCTTATATCAGAGGGCTGCTCATATAACCGGATTCCCTCAACCCTGCAGATTTATACAATTTCTGGTGTACTCGACACTTGGAGACTTCCTCCGACCCGCAGGATGAGGGTTTACAGGGTTTACCTGCCATACACGCCAACAACGGGAACTCTTTAAAAGCTAATTAAGATGAAAGGTGAAATGAAATAGAAAATGAAATTCAAGAAATGTAAGTATCCTTTCTAACGACCTTGGAAAGCCCAGAGGCTCATGGGATAGAAAGATTAGTCACTAGAATGGAACTTTTGACCTCTTGAATGCGTGGCATAAGCCCTACTGCTTGAGCCATCCCTTTCGGTATGCTGAGACTAATAATGACGTTTTAAATTACTAGAACAAGGACGATGTGAAAATTGATTTTGATACTGATTCCTAAACCTTAAAACATTTAATATTTTGAGCATTCAAAGGAACAATAGTCATCGTACGGAGAAAAAGGAAAGCAAATGTACTAATTGAAAAGGATTGGATAGCGATATTTTATTGAATTCGTTACGACGGTGCATTAACTGGTCAGAATACAAATCATCATGAATAATGCTAGTCACGTATTGCAGAGTAAGAGAAAAGAATTAAAATGCACGGCTCATATACGACCTGCAGCACATTCGGAGCTATGAACTTTTCCTGTGAACCCCCTGGCACTTAACAGACCTTTAGATTCACTATTAGATGTTATTTGATGCCTGCGTCGATGTCACTATCAATATAGCTCTTATTACTGGTCATTTGTAAGCAAAGAATGATTTATTTTTCCCCATAAGAATTTACCCATGATTCTTTGATGTACTGGAGATTAGTTTTGGGAAATACAACTTAATAAATGAATGCACACACATCTCTAAAGTGATACGAAGTGTGTAGTCTTCAACGCCCGCTTTTACTACATACGGCACCGCAGGCGGTGACACTGATGATACATGAGATGAAGATGGAGCACCGGTGGAATGAGATGGCGGGGGAAACCAGAGGTCCCGGAGAAAATCCGCCCCAACGCCGTGTTGTCCACCACAAATCTCACTTTGCGGTCGCCTGGGATCGAACCCGGGCCGCCTTGGTGAGAGCCAAGCGGTCTAACCACTGAGCCACGGCGAGGCCCTAAAGTGATACGGACATGTATACGTATGTTTCAGTAAAGGTAGTCTAACAAAGTGATCAGTTGATCAGTTGCTTCCCACCTGGCAGAAGAAGAATGACTTGCATGGAGAGGAGGCATAATGGAAGCAATATGGGATGATGGGAGGCAATATTTACGAGCAAACCGCTAGGAAGTGGGAAAACTTTTAAAACTAAAAGTAAAAAATAAGCAAATGAAACAATCCTACGAAGTTAAGATGACGAGTGTAATGAATCTTGTTTGAAGAGGCAAAAATAGAATCATTTGTGAACGAGACAAGGAATATTTCCTTCTAGGGTTGAAACACTCCCACACTTGCATAACTGAAAGATACGAGTGGAAGGATATTCCCCTGGAAAATATAGATATGGACTGGGACATTCATTTTTTTGTAGTTTACGTCCTCCAACGTAGAGTCATTTCGGACGATGAATGAAATGGGTGAAATGATCCTCAAATGAGTCCGGGGTCCATGGAGCTTAGAGTTGCCTGACATTCGTCTATCAGGATAAGGGAAAACCCCGGTAAAAACGTATCCAAGTAACTCACCCTAACCGAGATTTGAACTCGGGAATTCTTTAACGTGAGACAGACATGCTACCATCTACGCTACCGAGGCGGGCGTGACATTCAATTGATGAGTAACTGCTGCTCACCCACATTGGTAAGATTTTATGCACGCGATTTTACAAAGTTAAATATTACTTGCCAAAAGAGATAGTCTATAATCCATAGAAATTTATAATCTGTAATAGTATACTAGGCACTGTAACCTATACTGTGGCCTACAATGAGGGCTATTGTGGAGAAGGTAATGGGGTGAAGGAATCACAGGAGGCTGCGGGCCGCAGGAGAGAGGACACAGGGACGCGTGAAGTCACGCGTCCCATTATTGAAGAGATCTCCCTGTGTAGAGAGATCTCTAGTGTCCACGTGGAATAATCTTTCCTTGGAGCAAGAATCCGTGCTCTCTATCCGACATGTTCGGATCTATCGCCTAGAATCACACCTGAAAGACGAGAAGGAAACGGATTGAAGGGGAAATGATAGAAAACAACTCGCGATAGATGAGAAACCACGCCACTATTCCGCTACTAACCAGGTGAGAGTTGGCGATCGATGGGAATTGAACCCTTGATCCACCATTTTCGAACCTTACATGCTATCGTGAAGCTATCTCTTTAGTTTGGGGTTTACTTAAATATTAAGTTTATTACATATCGGAGTGTTAATTTTTGAGTTATGATGTTGAAAGTCACCAATCAATGACACTTTTCGAAAACTGTTTTTCCCCCTTGATTTGCCAAAATACGCATTTTTCTGGAAATATTGTCATCATATTTTTGGGTGGAATAAAATTTTTCATCTGCTTACTTGGGTAGCTTAGTTTCTCGTGATATTTCCTGGTGGAATATTTTCCCTGTGGAGACTAAAAGCTAATTTCTTTGGACTCATCGCTCTCTCTGGGCAGCTTGCCAATAATGTAGCTAGCAACTTAGCGGCTCAAGCACGTCCTTTACTTCATCGCTTCCTCTTGGGTGCAACTTATCTCCTGTACGTTGTGGTGCATAAGGTGACTCCACCGTATACCCGCTACCTATAATAGAGCCCGCTCATAGATAAAAAGAATAGTGTATAAGGTGGTCATGGATTAAAAATGTAACAGAGATGTTTTCAGGTTTTTAAACATTCAAATAGGTTTACGGAGGAACTAACGATGTTTCAAATTTTGCAGATATAGTGTCCCAAGTCTCTCACGTAATTATATAGCTAATACGAGTGAGCACCACTTCTTTTATCTGTGCATAAAACATAATAAAATAGGATGTGCTACATTTACATGATCTTTCCCACACATTCTTCCACAAAATTACCTTTAAAAAGTTCATTCTTCTTTCTGGTTCTTGTTAACTGAGATAAACATTTTGAGAAATGCTTTTATTGGATATTTTCTTGTAGGTACAATGGTAATATAGGTATACAGTACGTTAGGTGATAATCAGATATACTCAATAGGTGACTGGTTTGAAATTCCGTTCTCTTTGTACCAGAAGAAACGCAATCTAACGCATTAGAAACTTTCGAATATTCCATGTAAAATACCGTTTGATGCAGGGAGATTTTCAAAGTGTGCTTTGTGTGGAAATTGATTTAAATACCAAGTTTGGTATTTACCCGAGGTTTTATTTTTTAATTATGTTGTTTGTTGTATCTCTATACACAGGAACACGCGAATCGGCCTTCTTCTAAAATACACTTCTTTAGATTCAGGGCACCTCAAAACTTCCACTTTAGGTGAAATTTTGGGCGGAATGCAATAAGGTAGTTTCTCTGTCTACTATGTACGTGGTAGTAAAAGAAAAAAGCAAGCGAGTAACCGCGGCTGGTCGAGAGAAGTGTTGTGGTTTTGTCCCGACTTTGAAAGTACAGACTAATTAAGCCCAAGAGCCGTGCACTGCCACCCAGAAGTGGTGGATATAGGTCAAGACTTGTGAACAAGCAAAGAAATAGTCCCAGTAAAAACAAAATACCCTCTTCTGTTTATACAAGTGGCCAGGGTTCTTAGAAAACACCTCAAGTTACAACTTCTGACAACGTCAATTATCTTAGCTCAGTTCTAATAATACAGAAGGGCAATTTGATGTGATATATTCGCATGCCTTTCTCTTCTACAAATGATCCTCTTCTAGTTGTTTGGCGTACATGTTTGTTAACATTTCTTTATTACATTTTTTTCTTGTAGGTAAAAATCAGATAGTGGTATACTGTGGGCTTAAGCAACAGACAAAAATTTTAACCCTTATTGGTAACATATGAAAAATTGGCGCTTACGGTAAGAACCGTCTGTGAGACTAACATCGTCAAATTTTGCATTTAAGGTGCCCCTTAATGAGTATAGAAGGTAAATAACTTATGGAAATATTAGTACTGATATGTTTATTCCGCTTAAAAATATTTCTCTATAAAATATGCAACAAATACAAAACTAAATATTGGTCTTTCATATGAAATAGTTTCTGAAGTTGATTATACTTACGCAAAATTCACAAAGTTGTATATTACTGTTTTAAATAAAATATTTCCTAAAGCTGATATTTATTTCGGGAGATATATTGAGCCCATTGCAAATTAGGTAAACCATTACATACTTTCTACACACATTTTACATATTTTCATGGAACACTGTAAGGAGTGGGTTTATTATACTTTACGCACTTGCATGCTGTCGTTCTATTCAGCATGTCCTTTTTTACTGACTTTGCTGGAGATTAATCTCTATGCTCTTCACCCAGAATCCGAAATGATTTTCTTGATATCATCCGGTAGATTTGGAATCCGGAGCCTTCTCTGCCTGTGTCCTCTGATTAGATTTATTCCTATGCTCTTTATGAACTCAAATCCTTACAACCTTTGTGGAGATATATAACAGAGGTATTAGGGCAGCTTAATGATAATAGAAAACAAAATACTGTGAGTGGCCATTTCCTTGTTCTTCGGATAGCTGAATAGTTGCTACACTTCATGTCTAAAGCATCTACTCCAGATTTTTTGGCACTGTATGAGGCAGTGCATCTTGCCATACTAAATTCTCTCAATTTCGATGTCGTTTTCTCTATTCTGAATAGAGTCAACACCGCACTCTTCATTCTAGGATTTGCTGAAAATCTATTTGGGAATCTATAATGGCCTGAATCTAATATGTAATCTTCAGGAACATAAAAATCCTCTGAATGACTGTCATCATCGCTCTCATTGAGCTGCTCTAAAGTAAACTGCACCATTTTTCTGCTTGTTTATGACACGTGAGGTATCGCTCCACTAGTAGCCATCTATAAATAATTAAATATTTGAAAAATAAGATATATAACACAAGAATACTTACTTGTTTAAAGTAATATCCATCTACCAGATGGAGACACGAACCCTACCTTTACAATAATATCCGTCGGTGAGGCGATGTGCGTGACGCGTGCAAGACAATACTTTCGTGGAAGCAAAACAATGATGTTCACGGAATACAGAATTCAACTCACAAATGAAGCATAGCAGGAATATCATATCAAATTGGCAATGCACGTTCGCCAACTATACGTTGAGAAATTTTATACCCACCTCAGAGACAGATGTTACCAACTAAGGGTTAAATACAAGATGGTATAGGGTGGCTCTGAAATTGTGTTCTCTTTGTAAAACTTCGAGAAAAAGTAAACAGAAGTTTCGCAGTTTAAAAAGCATATAGTATTTGATTATTCAAACCTATAATAAAAAATCTCTGGAAAATGGCAAATGCCATGAATTCTGCTAAAAGTAATTAAAGTGCATATCTTGAACTTTCTGCAAACGCTGGTAATACAGATCCTTTCTACTGGCTAAAGTATAACCATAAAACTTCACAAACGACTTAGTCAAGAAAAAATGATTTCGATAAGTTGTTTAACATTTTGTGGCATTAATCATTTAGAATTCGGATAGAAAATTGAGGTAAGGATGAAAGAAATTCTTGCACGGTATAATCTGAGGAGATTACTTCGGAGTATCTGAGGATGGACAGATAGCCTCTTAATAATGGCCCACATAAGCGCAGCATTTAATCCTTATTCCCTCTAGTGAACATCTATACGCCGGCCCAGCTAATAGCAAAGAAAGGAACGTTTAATCCTACCGTTACTAAGGGGCCGAATAATGAAGCCTGGTGGAGTTGTCGGGCCCGTCCTGTGCACCTAATGAGAATCTAGTGTGTGTGATGTTTCGGGCACTAGAACACAGATGAGATGATGATGATGATGATGATGATGATGATGATGATGATGATGATTCTGTTATCTACAACAGCAGCTGGACGTGTTCTTCCGGTTCGTAAGAAACATTTAAACCGACATTTTCTACGTATACGAATTTAGCTTCATCCACTCCATATGTAAAAGGAATACTTATGAAAAGACTCACCCAATTTTCTACTTCATTACAAGTTTACAGACATACTTTAAAACATCATATTTTTTATTATTCTATCACTTGCGATATAAATTTACCATAGATAGCTACGAATGGTGTTTAAGATAATTTTGAAAATAGAAGGTATCAGGCTGTATAAATAACAATTTCCTTATTACATATTTTGTTTAAAATAAAATGGCCGCTGTGTCAGCTGTCACATCATTGCCTGTTAAATGAATTAACAATCGAATATGTCACGGAATACTCCTAACATTGAGAATGAGAACATTTAAGGGCTAAGTAAGCTATATATAACACAACGAAGACTTTCAGTTTTATTCAAGAATGTGTTTTATTTCTAATCTAGTATTATTTGAATGTGTATTGATTCAAACACAATTTTCAAAGTTTAAATTCGAAGGAACTGAGGTTTATGGTAATCAAAATTGAATTGAATTATGCTAAAGTGAATGTTGAGGTAGTAAGACATTTTAATATCTCTAGAATGTCCCTATTATTTATTCTCTCCCATATATTCCAATCATAATCCTATACAATGCTGCTTTCGAGATGAATAACGCACCTTATTAATCTTTATACTGATACTAATACGGTTGAGTAATGAGTTGACATCCTTGGGAGCATAGTGACAGATGAACGTCCATGATTGGCCGATATTAGAGGCAATATCATTCGCTATTAGTCAATATCCTATATAAAGCATATGAATGGAAAAGTCCATAAATGATTTCAAATGAATCAATAAACGTCTGTGCAGAAGATTTGAAAAGACATTCAAATATTTATCGGAAGCAAGGAGGAATAAATTCAGAAGTCACAATAACGACCTACTGCAGAAGAAAATAAAGACATTTATACACGACTTCCTTTACTTAATATCTACAAAATATTCTTATAAACACTTGGTCTTTTATCTACTGCAGCTTAATCTAGACAGATATTTGTAGAAATGGTTTGATTACACCTTTCATCGTAGATACAATGGGAACAATGAAATTCAGCAGGCTGAAGTGATAGTAAAAATTATAAGTTGTGGGCTTTAGTTGATGGATTTGAAATTCCATTTTATTTGCATAATCAGGAGTAAAAATCGAATAACTACTTCCCACTTGAGAAAAGTAAAAGTATTGGAAAATTCAAATCAATAAAAACGAATTCCGCGGAAATGGTTAACCTCGAAAAAATGTATTTGAGATAAATTGTGTGTTTTAATTAAATATATATTTTTTCTACAGATCTACCTCTTGTCTATCCCTTACGGTCTACTAGTTTTGCAAAATGATCAAACTGAGGAGCACTTCTGGAACTAGTTCCAGAAAATTCATGATATACGTTTTTCTTGGATTTTAAATATCTTCAGCACGTGGTAATTTAATCAAAGTCGTTAGAGGCACGTTTTAGTAAATTAAAATCGATGTTCCACATAAATAGTAAATTGGAATGGAGGAATTTTTAAAATCTTTGACTCTCGTTTTTGAAAGATTCTCAACTTAAATTTCAAATTTGGTGTTTAATCAATAATTAGTCTGTAAGTTATGCTGTTCTCGGACTGCACTCTCACAGACACACACACACACACACACACACACACACACACACACACACACACACACACACACACACACACACACACAAACACACACACACAATCGTTTTATAAAAATGCGTTTGTGTAATCAGTGAGTCTAAAAATATGTATATCTGATGAAATCTCGGGAGCAAAGTTTTGGGTGGAATACAATACCTCCTCTACTTGCTCTAAGAAGAGAAATTTAAAACGAGAATAATTAGAAACTTCCACTTTCGGAGCCATATGCAATGTATATGACCTTTAAATTTTGAAAAAGAAAGTATATATGACGAGAAAAAGACTAGATGGTTGGATCTTATATTTTCTCGTCAGATAAAGAACTCTATAAATAACATATCCATTATACATATTTTATGAAGTGAAAGCCCCTGGGTTGTCTGAGTATCGTCTAGGTAAATCTGTTAAAGCTGAAGGATTAAGTGGAGGGTGTAAATTAAAAGAAGACTAGATGGTTCGATCTTATATTTTCTAGTCAGATAAAGAACTCTATAAATAACACATCCATTATACATATTTTATGAAGTGAAAGCCCCTGGGTTGTCTGAGTAT
>CM060948.1:205774510-205797010 GCA_030765055.1 Mantis religiosa
ACTTTTCCGGAATAGCACAGCATTTCATCTCCCATACTTATATTTACTATAGGTAACGCTACTTCTACACATGTTAGCCATTAATGAAAACAACCACATTAGTTGTGCCGGAGACATCGTTTATTTTACATAAATTTATTTAAATATTCTTCTCATCACTTAACGCACTTTGCCTCTAATAAACCAACAGAGATATAATGAAGTATCATTTATCTTTCCTGAAACAATACTTCCTCTGGTTTATGTGTTTTCTTACAAACAACTTGGATTCGTTATATTTAAAAATAAATATTCCTCACATTTGCTTTTCTGAATGCGCTTCGTGAGAAATGACTACAGTTTCGTTTGCTTCCTTACAATGCACTTCTTGTATTATTGGGGGTCTTTTCTCTAATAAAGTCTTAAGTGCTAAATATTTTGCAAACTTCATGCACTGAACTACTTTTGGACTACATATCCAATGTCCATAGTGCACTTCGATACTTTTATTTTTCTGCCACTTTCCTTCAATAGGTAGAACAAGTATTGTATTTTAATCAAAATTTAAGTACCAAAACTTCATCATTGCTGCTTTTAGATCCACTAAACCTCTAAACCGCATTTTAGAAAAGGGTCTGTGAAAGCTTACCTCTTGAATAAAAAGTGGCTATATCTAAACTTCATATTAACTGAAACTTTGAGAAAGTCTATAATGTTGCATTTGCATTATATTCTCTACAAAAAATTGCACATTTCACACATATTCGTAATTCGCTGTTTATATAAAAGCTGAAGTTTACAACAACGTTAAATTACTCAGGACATAGTTTCGCCTGTAGACGATTTTAAAGTCAGCAGTAACTGTTTTCAGGAATATAGTTCAAATGTATGTTTGTAAGGCTCTTGAATATGGAAATACTGAAAGAAAAAACATCATTGAAAACTTTAAAGAACATCCGTTAAACTACGTATACACTCTTTGGAAGGATATAAACTTCTATTTGGAATATTTCGAGAACGCCTAATTCTACTAAAATATTATCTAACACGAATTATGTACCTGAATAAAGTATACATCTATATAATTATGGTTTATAACTTACTAAATTATAAAAACTGAAATAAATACAAAGCTGTGCCGTTTACAGAAAGTTTAAAATATAGAGTTTGTCTTTCACATTAATATATAACACTTGCACTGATAAGGTTGTTTTTGAGGAAAGTACAAATAAAAATAAAAACTAACGAAAGCTAATTAAGTAAGATTTAGTATACTGTGGGAGAAAAACCTATGACACTTTTGGAAAATACTGAACTTAAATAAAAAAATTCAGTGTTTACTTGACATTTTGTTTGGAGTTAAGCTGTCCACAAAAAGGCAGAAACCTACGGATGCACGCACGACCACACACACTGCCACAAAATGAGCGTTTATTTCGAAAGTCTTCATTTGGTTGCAGGGTACTTCTAGTGAAATCTCTCTACATGTAATTGTGAATGGAATCTAATGCTTCCTCTATATATTATGGTAAGTGGTAAGAACGTAATAGACGATTGTGATTAATGAAGATCACATTTAAACGATTGTTACTCAAGAGGCTTTTAATACTCAACATATGTATATATATATACTTAATATCTACTTATATATACTTATATATTATATTTATTTATTCATCTATGTTGTTGTTTCTGCAAATATTTTAGGTAAGCAGAAAATTGATGACTCCTCAAGATTATTTAAGAGAACACAACATTTTGCAAACTTTAAAGTATCCGCATAAAATTACCATTACCATTACTTTTATGTGCAGATGGCAGGCGAGTGACGGAAAGGAGGAAGAAGCCGTGCATGTCAACCACAATGTTACCAACTTCGAGTTCCTGTACGAACCTTTCTATGTAGCTCCTGATACCGTCCCAGCACACGACGAGCGCTTCATTGGCTATGGTTACACAAGGAACACCCAGGTAGTCTTTAAAACATCATTTGCTTTCGCCTAATTCCTATAGATCTAAGTGGCGTTCAAGGGTATCCTTGGGTGACAGTCAAGGGTGACTGTTTATTAAACACATAAGTTAACCTAAAATGCCCTAAATGCATAGAAATTAATCATTTCAATATTGCACACATTCAATTATGCTAAAAGTTTTCCGACCACCTCGACAGCGCAGATAGTACCGTGTCTGCCACAGTTCAAGAGGTTCCGAGTTCGAATCTCGGTTAGGGTGCGTTACCTGGATAATATTTGCCCGGGGTATTCCCATATCCTAATCGACGAATGTTGGGTAATTCTAAGCTCCATGGAACTCGGACTCAATTGAGCATCACTTCACTCATTTCATTCACCGTCCGATATGACAGCGTTGCAAGACGTAAATCACACAAAAAAAGCTTTCCGTTTACGTATGAGTGGCGTTAGAAAACTTTATAGTCTGAAATAATGAACTTATTTTACTTATAATAATAATAATAATAATAATAATAATAATAATAATAATAATAATAATAATAATAATAATAATAATAATAATAATAATAATAATAATAATAATAATAATAATAATAATAATAATAATAATAATAATAATAATAATAATAATAATAATAATAATAATAATAATAATAATAATAATAATAATAATAATAATAATAATAATAATAATAATAATAATAATAATAATAATAATAATAATAATAATAATAATAATAATAATAATAATAATAATAATAATAATAATAATAATAATAATAATAATAATAATAATAATAATAATAATAATAATAATAATAACAATAACAATAATAACAATAACAATAATAACAATAACAATAATAATAATAACAATAATAATAATAATAATAATAATAATAATAATAATAATAATAATAATAATAATAATAATAATAATAATAATAATAATAATAATAATAATAATAATAATAATAATAATAATAATAATAATAATAATAATAATAATAATAATAATAATAATAATAATAATAATAATAATAATAATAATAATAATAATAATAATAATAATAATAATAATAATAATAATAATAATAATAATAATAATAATAATAATAATAATAATAATAATAATAATAATAATAATAATAATAATAATAATAATAATAATAATAATAATAATAATAATAATAATAATAATAATAATAATAATAATAATAATAATAATAATAATAATAATAATAATAATAATAATAATAATAATAATAATAATAATAATAATAATAATAATAATAATAATAATAATAATAATAATAATAATAATAATAATAATAATAATAATAATAATAATAATAATAATAATAATAATAATAATAATAATAATAATAATAATAATAATAATAATAATAAAATACTAAAGCCGGAATCTGTAAGCTGCACCTCTATTTGACAGAGGGTAAAATTATTTCACGTAACATACTTAAGAAGCGTAACAGTTGTACAAATTCTTGAATTATAAACGAAATGGCTATTTATATCGTGATAATTGTATCTGTGATATTAAGAAACCGAACACAAAGTTTTTCTAAGGAAGCCTTAATTCCACTGTCACCTTATTCCTTCACTAGAGTGTAAAAGGCCTACAAACCACGATATTCAAATAAACACATATGTAGAATGTGTATTTATCGCAGTAGATCTATGTTAATATTACGTATTCTATTCCTTATAATCATATCCTTCACATTCACAGAAGAGAACACCTATTTTCTAATGGAGTGTCATATACATAGGTGGTCTGAGAGGTTTCCGACCTTATAAAGATATAAGACATTTTTTCAGAATTCTTGTTTGTTTGTTTTTTCAACATAGTCTGCCTATAACTACACACTTCTCCCAGCGATGCTCCCATCTCTGTAACCCGTCCACATAGTACTCGGCGTTTTTCTCTGCAAAATAATTGTTCATGAAGGTGATTTTCCTCTTCATTTGACGAAAATATCTGTGCTCCGAGCGTAATTTTCAGATGAGGGAACACAAAGAAGTCTCTTGGTGTTAGATCTGGTGAGTAAGGCGGATGATCAAGCAGTTCAAACCGTAAATCGTGGATTTTGGCCATTGCAACGGCTGAAGTGTTGTCTTGTAGAAACAAGATTTTCTTTTTCTACAAATGTGGTCGTTTTCCCCGAGTTGTGCCTTCAGCTTGTCAAGTAAAGATGCGTAGTATACTCCTGTAATCGTTTTTCCGTTTTGAAGATAATCAATTAAAATAACTACATGATTCTCCCAAAAAAAGTCGCCGTCACTTTCACAGCGGGAAAAAAAGCATTTTTGTTTTTAATTTTTGTAGTTTACTGTTTGGGCTGTATTTTTGTTTCTGATGTATAATGATATATACAGGTTTCATCTACAGCAATTGATCGACACCAAAACTCGGACTTATTGCACCTAAACTGCACCAACAGAGCGTTGTAAGTCTTCATTCGAATAAGTTTTTGGTCTAACGAGAGCAAACGTGGCACCCAACGCGCGGACAGCTTTCTCATGTCTAAATGTTGATTTAATATTTGACAAACATGTTCTTTTGACATTCACTTTCTCACTTTAATTCGGCTGTCGTCTAGCGCCATTTGGTGAACTTTGGCGATGTTTTCGTCAGTAGTTGCAATTTTTGGACGTCCCGAACGTTCATCACCTCCCAAGCTCTTACGGCCACATTAAATTCAGCTGACAAAAATTTCACTGTGATAAGTGATGGTGCAGGGTCCCCATACACAACATCTAACTCATCCTTGATTTGCATAGGCGTATTGCCTTTCAAAAACAAATATTTAATGACAGCTCGATACTCGATTTTGTCCAACTCACTCAAACGACTGTTACATAACAACTGAGCATCCAAAATGGCTGAAACTTTGGTAACTATCAATAGATGAACAACGAAACTTACTGCCTTTAATTTACGAGTGCTGCCATCTTCATGTTGAGGTAGGAAACTTTCCAGACCACCCCTCGTACACACACGCAGATGGTCGCGCGCACACATACACAACTAATAATAATGGATTGAAATTAAATTCTAGTAAACTGTTGCTATGGAAGTACGGATGCTTCTCTAGGAGGCACGGATTAAGTTTTAAAAATATTGGAAGCATGTGATGAGCACCACTTTTTACATGCACTCTCATTACATTGCAGGTACAGAACCTACTGAATTCCACATTAAAATCCCGTACCGACATTTTAGCGGAAATATATTTTTTGTTACTTTCTGAATTAAAAATTACACATTTTTAAAAAGGGACCCGTGGGCATGTGTCTGCATGCTATTAACAGCCTTACTCTAGATAGTTGGTTAAACACATCTCTTCATATTGCAAGGATGCGACAAGATCTTCGAAACAAACCCATTCCGCTAACTACATGGAACATTTTAAGTTTTTCAAAACTACTGAATAAATTTTCATTAAAATGCTATATAGTTATAATATTTTTATGAAACAAAGAATGTATACCTTGATGTTTCTCGCCGTAGTTCACTTCTGTTGGGATAAATTTTCCATAAATGGTAAGAGATAGCATCTTATACATAAAAATGTAAATCTAGTTAAAAGGCACAATTTATGTCAAATACATTTTTGAGGAGTTAAAGTTTTCCAAAATAGTCGTTGTTATTGGTTTGAAACTTCCAACTGCCATGCGCTTTTTAAATGGAAAACATAAATGTATTGATTTCGATCGTCAGCAAGACAACGGGATTTCAGAACCCTCTTAAAAACTGAATGTCGCTTAAAACCTACTGCATTTCCACATTCCCATTATCATAAAATATGGAATAAAGTTATTAAAGCAAAATTTTATTATCTTTAAGTAGATATAAGAATAAGCTTTTGTAAGCATAGTTTGGTAAAGAAGGGGAACATAATATCATGTGAATGCAACTCGTCGCGTTTTTTAAAACTCCTTTAGTATGTCGTTATGCAAATAACTTTTGTATAATGCTTCATTGTACTTTAAAATTTACCTTCAGATGGCGTAACCATTCACAGGCGTGGTTGACAGGTAGTGTTTCTGAATTCCAATAGATGTAGCAATATGCCCGCCCAGTTCAAACGCTTCTGCATTCGTAATTGTGCAAAGTTTCAGTGGATCTGGAAAGTAAGAATACAAACGTGGCCAATTTTAGACACATAAGAAACTTACGGTCTTCTCATTAGATAGGACATTGGTCACAGCCTAAATCTTGATATTTAGGAATAATCTTGGAATATACATTAGTAATAAAGTTTTAATGGTGAGTCATCTCTAAGCCTTTAAAAGAATGCTTACCTTCATAAGTGATCTATACATTTGCGTTCAGCTATTTCTGAAGCTCTATTCTTACTATTCTAAGTTTTATTGTTTATTCAGTACCGTTAGAAGTTTTAATTCTAAAAGGCTGCTTGCTCTATGGAATTACCAAAGCGGTCCGACTAAAGATAACTCCGAAGTTTTTAATCAACATTCTCTTACGTAAGTCATATCGGACGATAAATGAAATGCGTGAAATAATGCTCAAATGTACCAAGATCCATAGGCCTAGAGTTACCTGACATTCATCTTACAGGATAAATGAAAACTTCGAAAGGAAACCCTATCCAGATATCTCATTCTGACGGGATTTGAACTCGGGATCTTTTGAATAAGATGCAGGATCGCTACTACCATTAAAAGGAGGTGGGCCAATATGCGAATGTATACCGTTTTGAAACACTATATCCTCCCTAATGGGAGTTGTTTGGATTGGGTTGGACTCGACGGGGTAGTGTGTTCCCGACACCCACGGGAGATCGGGTACCTCCGGCCAGGCTTCGGCCGCCCTGAGAGGGCACAGGGTTGCCTAAAATGTCCCGTTTACTAGCCTGCAGAGCTATTAGAATGTGTGCTAGATCACTAAGCGGCACCACCTCGGTTATTCGGTAGTCTTCCCTCCGGGTTTGACGCGCGTCAGTGGCCTTGACGCGTCTTGACGTTGTTGTCGATTGGGGGTAGGGACCTTTTAGACTCCAGGTATTGCCCCATGGAAAGAGCCCTGGAGTTGTCCACCGCTCCCGGGTTGACAGAGGCCGGAGTCTTTGCACTCTCGGGTAGAACTCGAAATGACATGTCATTTTAAAATAATTGTTTAATTGTTTACAAATTGTAGTTCTAGATTAAGCGCATTGCACTTTAACTCCTTACGCTAAACATCCACTTAATACCACCCTGAAAATAAATTAAAACCTAAATTCTATAATTATAACCTGTTAATAGATTGTTTAAGAATAAACATTTAGGGTTGTGCGTATTTCACGGCGCATAGGGTAATATCAAAGTTGAAATGCCATCTGAGTCACAATGTTGTAAACGACTGATTGGCAGCCTTTTTCCTCAGAATAGAAAAAAACTACAAGTTTCATAGCAATAGAACTCTTAAACAAACTCAAGTGGTATACATCATTATCTCTAACGGCTAAGAGATACTTGTCAATATTATGTAGAGCTATCATTTATACGAGGCAAGCAAAAGAAGAAAAAAATGGAACCACAGGGAAAGCATTTTCTATAGAATAGGGACATCTTACTTAATTTCGTGTGATGTATCACAGTCGTGTGACATGGTACGGTTTCATGGAGTCATAAGAAAGTGCAGGCTTTGTGCCTTAGAAACATGTAAGTCAACGTGTGGTATACATTCCCCCTATGGTTTTAGTTTGCTTAGAAAAACTTGGTCCTTACCCTTGCCTCACATACCCTATGTTTAGCTCAGCGTTACAACTTGAGTGTAAGCGCAGATATGGAACTCTCTGACACTATAGAGGACTCACTTGGCTAAAACTGACATAGAGCAAATATGAGCAACTCAGTACTGACTCAGTTTATGGTAACGAGCAGGTTCAATTTTCTGCCTAGTTGCTGCCTAGTTGCACTACTAGGATAAATTAAACTCTCGGTGAATAAATGTACCTGTAGTAGTTAGCAGAAAGTGTTGCATTCCAACCAAACATTTTATATTAATATTTCATTATAAATACATGTTTTGAGATTAAGTAAATATCAAAGGACATTTTTTATAAAAAAGAACAGTCTTTGTAACCACGAACAGCTTAATTAAAGATCGAAAAGGCAGTTAAGTGCTAAACGTGGTATCTAAGTTCGACTCCTTCCAAAGATGTGCCATGTGGAATTAAAAAATTTCCCACTTTAAAAAACCTTATAATAAGAACGCTTTTTCGTCTGTTTGAATTTTCTAAAGGTTAGTTCTATGATTATGGTTAGTATAAAACGGACATAAATTCTGAATTTTGTGTGAAAAACTTGTGTGCACTCCAGTATTTCAATTTGTGATTCTATCATTTGTAACTTTCATTTGTTTTCCTTCTAAAAACCTTTTAACTTGAATAAATATTTTAAACCTGCATAAAAGCTTGCCGTCACATAAGGATGAAAGAATTACTTTTAATACGAATAATATGGTCGTATGCTTAAAACGTTTTAAATGCAGCACTGAGTTATAACAGGCCTGCTTATACATTTTTGTCTTAATCTGAAAGCTCCTCTGTTTTGGGCTGTTTATATAGACAGAGTGGGAAGTGAATAAGTGCAAATTTGGTAACAGCGTTTTAGGACGATGTGATGAACCTGTAATGTCCACCTGTTCCACTGTTTCCCCAACTCGTGGGGAAAAGTGTTGCATGCTTTTAGGATGGCTAGTATTCCCTCAGCTAGTGTGTGATTACGTAAGAGGTTACATTGCTGGCCTCACTCTGCAGTTGGTGTGGCCGATCTTGATTTATTTAAATTTATTTTATTTGCATTAAACACAGCACCATTAACATCAGTAGAACATGCATTGTTCCTTAAAGTACAAACAACCTTGCTATTAGAACGGTGAAAAATTAAATTTAAGCCATAACACAAAAGCCCTCCAGAAAAAAGAAAACTAAAACAACACAAAAGCAGGTGTAAAATATCCTGTACATTTAAATAAAATAAATGAAAATGCCACTGTGTACGCCATATGATTTTAACTTCTTTACGCCTTCAAGTGCCAATGATTGAAGACGAACATTTGGAAATCATTGCTATAACAAGTCCTCGCAGCATAGTATTGCCGTAAATTAAATGAATGCCTGCTAATTCAGCATACGTAAAACCACTGATACTGTGTACTTTGTAAACGACAATGTGCTGCTAAATAAAGGCTCTTATTCCTTGGCTTTAAACCGTTTGAATGACGACTGGACTTGTGCGGGATGTAAACAAAGGTGTCGTCGTGTGCAGGGCTGTTCAAGAAATATGGTATCCCCAACTTTGTGAATCATTTGTGATATTACTATTAGCAAGCGGATAAACCGAGGTGCACATATGTGTTATACGCACTGTTCATGTTTCTTTAACCATTTTTTATTGTTTCCGTTCGTTTTACTGTCTTTTCTGTATTTTTACACATACACTATAAACATAACACCCATGCCGAAGGCGGAACTCAAACTCGCGACCCTCTATGCGGCGGACGCTAGAGATATACACACCAGCGACCACGTTTTCGAGGTCCGGCTGGCTGTTAAATTATAATTGGCATTTAAGCCTTAAACTCAGAATAAAAGTACGTAACTTGTTATGCGGCAACTTCTCCGATGTTCTAATGTTTCATATAGCATAACAAGTAGACGCTAAACTCGGAGGTGGTTGTAATGAAAGTTTACAATGTTCGGAAAACCCACACTATACGACTTTATACGTAATTGTAATGGAAACGCAGCAGTAGTTATTTCTCTTCAATGTTTGCACGGAAAGTTTCCATTCACTATTATGTATAAGCAGATAATTATATAACATCCAAACCAAATGTCTTTTTCAACACGTAGGCATCAATAAAAAAAGCAGGCGCATCCTGTATCACGCGGCAGCTTCTCTGCCACAAAAGCGTTCACGTAGCATAGCATACAGGCGTTAATATCTGACGTGCCGAGGATGTTCGTATAGATGATTTGTGTCTAGATGGATAAATCGTTTTCTTCTTGTAAGACTAAAGTACAGCATTAGATAGACTAATAATAATGCTATAAATAGAAGAATCACATGATGGACGATGGAATCTTTTTTCACCTAGCCGCACATTTTACCACAGGTAAAAATTACAAAAATTTCTATCTCACATTCACATGACCTTCTCTACTCATTATAATTTAGTTTTATAAGTATTTCTCCAACAAAATATTTTTAGAAAAGCTAATTTTTCTATCCAATTCCTGTTAATCGAGATAAAATTTACATAAATGCTTTAAACACGCATTTTGGAAGGGTCAAACATTCTGAAACGATTGTCAAATATTTCAGAAGTGGCTTTGCAATTCCACTCTCTGAATATCATCTCGCGAAACAAAAGAATTATGATTTAGCGTTTCAAAACGTGTGTGATAAAGTATTGGAGAAATCAAACCTACAGGAAAGTATATTGGGAACACGTTATATCACAAAAATGTGTGCAACGTAACGTTGGTGCCTTAAGATTTCCTCTATCTGTTATAATTTATCATTTATTCAAAACTCTGCAAAACGAATTCACGTATAACTTTGTACGACATTCATAGAAACAATGCAATAAATATAACTTGTCAGCAATTTTGAAAAAAAAGATAGTTTTCCGTTAAATGAAAGGTTTGGGGCAATTTTCTAAAAATATTCGCGTTTCAGATCTAAAACGTGCTGAATTTAAATACACAGTGTGGTATTTGTACGTACGTTTATTTTTGGATCTTTGTTTACAGACATACATTGATCTATTGACAAAGCATGTCTTTCCTGGTTCCGGAAGCTCAAAACTTTTATTTTGAGCTAAATATTGATGGAATATTTAATTGGAATAATATGAAAAATACGATTACAAATTTGATGTGATATATTCCCATGAGTTTCTCTACCCATTATTAAGAAAAAACTATACGTACTAAATGTTATTCTATTTGCTTTCTTAATCGAGGTAAACAGTGGCAGGAATGGTTTCATTATATATTTCCCTGTAGATACAACGTGAATGGGAAATAAAATTGGATTAAGCAAAAGTCAAATATTTAAAGAGCTAGTGACCATGTGATTGCTTTGAAATTACGTTCCCTTTTTATGACCAAAATGGAAAAAATTAGTAATAGTAATAGTTCCACAAAAGGAATTATTGGACACAATGGTGTACTTTAACGAGACCTATATTTTGTGTAACAAGGTTTCTTACAGATATCTAATTGTTTACCAAAAATAGTGGAAAAGGAGTTCAGAGTCTTTGGACGGAGAATTTAGTATACATATTGTGTTAGTAATTGAAATATTAGAGCCATTAATTAGAAAATCAAAGTTTTGGACATTTATTCCGTAAAGGATAAGTTGCGGTGGGGTAACGTTTTAAAAATCGTCGTGTCCATTTGTGATTAATCGACTTCTGCTCAGACGGACGCACAGAGAGCGAGCACACAGACCATTTTCGAAATTATTTATTTGAATTCGGGGATTTTCAAAACATATTTCCGGTAAGTTCTTGGTGGAATACAATATTTCATCTGTTTACTATAGGTAACCAGTAGGGGAAGTAAAAGCTGTATTCCTCCTTCCTTTCTAACCTACTAATTCATATCGGGCAGTGACTGAATGCTCATACGAGTTCTGATTATTAGCGTAAAATTTCCAACAGTTGTCCTCTCAAATAAAGGGACAATCCAGGAAAACACCTTATCTAAGATACTCAGTCTGAAATTCAAATTCGGTACCTCTTGAATATGGGACGACCCCCACCATGCAGAGGCAGGCATATTGCGTCCCGAAAACCTAAACTACGCTGGTGACATTTCTCTCTGTAACGTAGTGTAAACGATTGAATAAAGGAAACATTTTCCTGGCTTGATTATATAGAAGTCTCTAATGGTTGCGGTGTGAAAAGAGCTGACTGCTTTTCGTTACAGTTGGTAGTCACATCAAACAAATCAATTCATTACTAGTAATACTAAAGCGAAATTCTATACGAATGTCGTCGTTGGAGACTAATGCTCCTTACTCCCATGAACATCGATGGTCATAGTTAATTGCACCAAGTAATGATTGGATCCATTTATGAGGTGGAGAAGGCAGAGTGCGTTACGTCAGATGGTAGGGAGATGATGAGAATTTCGGCGGAATGATGGTAACTACAGCGTTTACCGTGAATTCTGAATCATAAATCATGGGAATACTTTACATGAGCTAACCAGAAGTGAAGGTTTGAATAGAGCATATTTAAAATTGTCAGCTCAGAGCCGGGAGTCCAGCAACGGACTCTCAGCACCAGAGCTGCAAACGAAGCCACTGAACTATCCCGGCACCCTTTCTATATATATGTCTGAGCGTAAATAAATGTGAAACTTATGATACGGTTTCCCAGATTATGGGGAACCAAAAGCATCTACTATTGCGGCTCATACATTTTCTCTGATATGTATTTAGTGGCTAAAAGAAGTGTTACATTACATCCAAAAATCAATTACGGAGATTTCATTGCAAACACCAATTTTGCTGCCCAGGAATGCAAAAATATAACTTTAACAAAAAAGAAGAGGTATGGACTTGGGCTTGCGTGCATGATTTTGTGTGAAAGCATGTTTAAAAGGCAATATATCGGATAAATACTAAATACGGTATTGAAGCTCAGCATCTTCCAAAGATACAACACGAAAATTTTCAAGAAAAACCCTTCTGCCATACCCACTCTTCATATGGAAAATTTATTTATATGTTTTATTTTATAGAAATTTGTTCTAACGGATTGTATTAAAACATCAGATAGGTAATTAGAACATAACAAATAAAATATTCTTTTGAATTTTCGGGTAATAGGCTGTATATTTTGTAAAATTCTGTATAAATGGTAAACTACAAGAAATAGAAAAATAGTACCATACAAAATATGCACATAATTTTAAATGACACAATTTAGTTCAATTAAAGCCTTTTGTCTATCAGCCATTTCGAAGTTATTAGATTTTATTTATTTGAAATATTCAGTACTATACTGCAGTTATTTCTCGCAATGTATGGAAAGAGAAGGGAGTTATTAGGTCAGAATATGACGACTAGTTTGTAAACATTTTACTATTGCTATTTTGTTCACACTTATAACAAAATATGAAATAGAAGTATTAATAAAAACGTTTCTCCCAAATTTTGTAGTATACTGAAGAATAAGCGTTTTAAGAATAATTCGTAGAATACTTATAAAATAATCGATAGTGGATAGGTTATGTGACTTCAAAGCTGATAGGCGTACAATTACTATTTGAGGTTATAAATGGCTACTACAGTTTTCATTCACTTTATTCAACGATTCCTATCATCTGCATCAACTAAGTGAATGAAGCAGTCAGCGCATATTAAAATAAATTTACGGAGAGCTAACTTTTAAACAGTCTTAAGAAATTACTTCACTACATTCAATGCCACGCATTTTGTTCTTCTATTTACTTTGTGGCTGTAAATAGGAGATAACTTATGGCTCAGTGTATGGCAGAAGCTTAAGCTTTTAGTTCTCATACATATACCATAATCATCTTGCTTCGTCGTACATGTGTATCAGCTGCGACACGTATCCACAGTACTAAATTCATACACATGGCGTGCAGATGGCATTAGGGTACCGTCCAGTCTGCCGGTTTTCATTATCTCTCAACAGATTCCATAGTATTCGCTATTAACATATACTTTCATTTTTACTGTTGTTTTAGACGTAAGGTGCAACTTTGATATATTAAATATGAAATCCAGCATTTACCTTTTCAACTGAGGGAAACCACTATAAAGTCCCAGTCAGATTTGTCAGCCTTGGGTTTTGAACTCAGTACGTTACTACCTGAGCCATCCCATCAAGTTACTCTCTCAAAATGGTTAAACTTAAGAGTAAACAATACGTGATCAGTGAAATATACGAGTAAAATATAACAGATGAAATTCACACTATTTTCTCTATCAAATTAAAGCGCACGAGTGTTAAGAAATATGATGTGTTGCATTCATATGACTTTCACAACCCATACCTTTACAAATTGTTCTCAAAGTACTAAAATCTCATGCGTACTTATTTTAATGGAGATAAATCGTAATTTCACATTGCACATTACAGTGTAGATAAGAAGGACGCTGCAAACTAAAGCGATATTCGGATTTTTTAAAAGTGAATCTTAAGTGAGAGCTTTGAGCTTCCAAACTCCTTTCATGTGTTCAGGTAATAAAAGGAATAGAGACTTACCGCTCAAAAAGCCCAATGTGTTGCGCTAACGAGTCTGTCTATGCTCTTCTACAAATAACACTTACAAAATCTTATTCTTCGGTTGCTTTCTGCCAGTACAGCTAAGACATCATTCACATTTCTTGTAGGTACAATAAACATACAGTAGGCTAAAGAATTAGTGAAATCTTTCCAGAATCGGCCGATACCTGATATATTTGAAACTCGTTGCATGAACACGAAAAAAGAAGAAAGGAGAATAGAGTTTTGTTGGTAATAAAAGTATAAGCATTTGAAAATTCAAATTATTAAGATTAATTTCTTTAAAGAGATCTCTTGTGTATACGATTTTATCTACCTCTTTCAACTTACCGATACAAAAGTAATCCAGAATGAAGAGAACTTCACGGGCTATCTACATAAAAACAAGATAATAATTTTATTTATCATGGATATACCTTAAACGTATGACATCTTAATAAAATTGTTAGTAATTTGTGAGAAATACAAAATATTGAAAAACTTTTTAGTTAAAAGATAATTGTGATGATGTTTGTGCTGAATCTATAGAATACACTGAAGTTTGTTATTTAACTTACTTGAAGTGTTTTATTTATGCTATATCCACACAGACACAAATGAATGTTTTTCTAAAAGTACCAAGTTCTCGATGAAAAGCAAAACTTTTTTTTTGTTAATTCAAGAGTAATGGAAAACTCAAGGCTTAAGGGCGTGTTACTATACATTTCGGATTGAATGGATTGTGGAATGTTAGCTCAATATACCTTGAGGTTTGAATTTATCTAGACGGTAAACTGAAACGCTTGTGCTATGTAACGGTAAATCTAATGCATATGCTTGATGGATATTGAAAATCCCCTCATATACCTTCGGGATGTGTTCTGTTGAGTGATACTGAACCAAACTGTCTACTCCATATAGCGCTTTTTGTCACGCCAACACCTAAGATGCCGAGAGGCGTTTGTTTCGAATTCAATGCTTTCCCTAAGAACAAAGGAGGCGAGAGATGAATTTCTAATGGAGATCGCATTTCGTTGGATCGATGAAGTTAGCCCGGAGCCAGCAAGAGGTGGAATTACGTGCAACACGTTCTCGTTCTGGAGTGATGTACCAAAACACCGGACGTCATCGCTAATGTATATCCATTTGGTTCCGTTCAGCAGACCGTGGCTGTTGCAGCCCGAGGGGACTCGGACCTTGGGACTTGTATGCAGGAAGCACCGGCATGGATAGGTTTCGGTGGTCGGTCATAGCAGTCCGGAAACCCGGGGTACAGGCACAACCAATATCCACGATAATCAGGGTGGAAACTGATATCGTAACGTGTAACTTACGCTCTTGCATCACAAGTCAAACAGAAGCAAGCTAGAAATGAAATTCCGAGTTGAAGCCCTTCTTACATACGAGTTACTGTATTCAGTTTAACTTGTTGCACATTTACATAAAAGCTTCTTAAGAGTGATTAAATGACAAAAACTATCAAAAATGGACTTTTAAATTTTGATAATTTTTACTAATTGGAAAATTATCTTCTATATGTATGTATATTCTCTTTTATATATAGGTACACATATGTACAGTAGTAATGCAACGATTATATTTTTAAGAGTACGAAGTTATGTACCCACATGACTGTCTCAAGAACTGACTTTTATTTCTGAGTCATAGTACTCATAGGTAAAGAGACAGACAGGCGAAAACACAGACAGAGCTAATTGTAATTCTTTTTTCGGTGAAATCTCGGCATCGAATTTTTAGCGGAATTCAATACTTTCTCTACTTACTGTATAGTATGTACGTAGTAGAGAAAGTAAAAATTGTACCACATATGCCATCTTGCACTTTAAATTCTACGACATGTCATATAAAAACAATAGCTCTATAAATATGGCATAATTTATGAAATTCAGACCACGTGATATCTTTCTTTGTAAATGTGTGTGAGTATCTTTTCCATTTCTGCTTTAATAGCTTATTCGGTAAAATAAATTAGCTAGTATAAATATGTTGTATCTTCCGAGATTTAAGAAAGGGTAAATTAAATTTTATGGTAGTAAAAGTCTAAATGCTGTGAAGGTTTGCTTTGGAATTAATAGATGTTCGGGTATTCCTTTTTTAAATATTTGCGTATACTATTTTGTAGAAAATACCATAGTTAAAAAATAAACATATTTTCCTTAGTTAAACGTATTGGATAAAAGTATATCAATGAACGTAGAGAGTATGCGTCTAAATTCTGTTACAATTTCAGTCCGATTATTATGTGTACTTTCTGAAATAATGTGTAATGAATTTGTAAAATTTAAGCCTGGCAGGATAGTACTTTTAATCCCTCCTTTATTTACTTTTGCAGAATTTAGGGTTCGTTTTGACTTTTAACACAACCGTTAACCTTCGTTGGGGATTCCATTTTAGGGTGTTTTCCCTACTCCAGGTGGTCTCTCCCTTAAACGGATTAATTTGGGGTTAATTACGTTTTAAAACAATAATATACTTTACTATAAAATATTTTTCAGTGGATATTGTCGAGAGGCATTGTTGCGACGGGCGCGGCCGGTGCGCGCAAAGAGACAGTGCAAGAGATAGTGCAAGCGGAGATAAAAGCTAGCCGAAACAGAGAAAGAAAGAGAAAGCTAGATGACTGGAAGGTTCGCTTTCTTGATTGTTATAGAACGTTACACTAATTTCTAGAAACAATGAGTGGAGATATAAAAGTGCCACTGCTGTCAACGCAGGGGGCAGTGCTTTTCTTTATGTTTTTTTATATGCGGTGAAGCAACCAGAGTCTACTGTTTGTATGACACGTCACTTTTAGAACCTGTGAGGAGTGTACAAAAAGTCTAAGGGAATAAACAACATTTTGAATTTCTGCAAACTTGACTTTTAGTTTTACGAACCCACAACGTCACAATATATCACTAAATCACTTTGTTGAATCAGGAGCCTCCAAATATGTATTTTCGGTGAAGTCTTGAAATCGTATTTTACCTGGAATGCAGTACCTTCTTTACCTACAATGTACATGACAGAGAAAGTAAAAACAAACACTTTCTAAGCAATTAGTAGAATAATTCACCAGACATTAAAAATAAATTCGGAAATGAAGCTAAGTTACGATCTTATTAAATATGACCAAACTTATTATGAACGTGAGGCGTGCGAAATTAACGCGTAATCAGTATGGCGGGGTCAGGAGAATCCCGGTTAAAACTATTTAACTTGTGAAACCTATTTTCTCCGCAGTGTGGCGCTGCGGCTTTCAGCACCTTTTAGGCAGTATACTTTGAGTTATTGGGCGTTGAGGTCGTTGGTGAAAAGAGTACGTACACATCATTAGCAGTTGTTTTTCTTCTTAGCGGAGGCAGGGTGACCCCACCATACTGATAAAGTAAGTAAATCATATCGTATTGCGGTATGTTTCAGGAGGAAATGTCAACAGCTTACGCAAACGAAATGCATTATATTGCATGGTATGTTGTTACAGGAAGATGGTGTCAACTTCACAGAAGCAAATGAAAGCGACCACAGGTTGAGGAATGGATGCTATGCATTGCAAATGAATTATAGAATGCCTTTAGTGATTTTGATGATTCACAACTTGACCCAGACTGTGAAAGTGTTGCTAGAAGTAGAATTACAAAATGGGGATGAAGAAGAAGTTCTAATTGAATACTGAGATAATTGAGTACACAATGCCACAAAAGGAGGAATAAATGCACTTGATGAAAAATGCACTGTTTACATGACAATTGGTGCTGTGGAAGGTAGACTCTTGCTAGTTTCTACACAATGCTAAACATTCCCATGCTGAATGCTTTTGTAATACATTCACAATTAATGGAAAACCATAAAAAATGACGCTTCGAGTTCACCAAGTCTCTGTCATGGCAGCTAGTTTAACCACTTCTACAGAGAAGGATGAGTATTCAACACCTCCTTTGAGGGTTAAGAAATAACATTGCCAGGATGCTCAAATGTGACATCCCCAAGCAATTAGGAGTCACAACAAAACGGGTTAGATGTGCAAAGTCTCCTAGAACTAAAGATAGGAAAACAAAAGTATGCTGTGTAGCTTGCAGTACACCAATGTTTAGCAATTGCGCCAAAGGTATTTGTGATAATTGCTTGTAAATACCTACTGTGATTTTGTCCAGTTGCTATATCCATGTCATTCAAAACATCTTTATTAGGTACTATTCATCTTTAATTTCATACTTCAAACTTTGTTTCCAGAGTAAAGCCTATAATTTGATTCAGAATAGCTGATTCTTAAAACTATCATCATTCGAATAATGAATATTACATATATGGTAAACAAGATCCTGTAGATATGTATGCAGAGGCTTACAATGTAGTTTATGCCTAATTAATCTCTAAATATAACTGAATATTACATTTATGTTTAGTTTATTACGATTTATCATCCCTCGTCTTCCATAATTGTCAAAAATGAAATTGGGTCCTCCTGACCCCACCATACCATTTATGCTACAAATACTGCACCATACTGGTTACGGGTTAAAGAATATATAAAAGTAAATATTAAGCAATCGAAATTAAATTCTTATTTTTCTGTCGTCGTAAGAAGCCCACTTTTGTATGAGCCACTCCCTGAACAGCTCCACTTACGTGGTCGTAGTAAATGCTCTCATTGGTTTGAGAAAGAAGCTTTCAGCTTCAGGATAGAAAAATAGTACAAACTTTTCTTAATGCTATTTCGTGTAAAATGCGCTAATTGACAATTTTGTTGTAGCATTAAAATGCGCTGTATTTTTACAGCTGTCTGGAAATGAAAGTGTGACTGTTCACGACAAATAAGCAGTTACTCTTACTGGACAAAAACTAAGGAATGTCAGTGAAGAAGACGGCTGCAAGCTTGCAGCTGGTTAAATTCGGTGCTGGCGAAAATGAGTGTTCATGGTAAGAGCACCCTAAATAGGAACTGTTAAAACTGGAAGAAACAGATTTTTAAAGTTTTTTTTCCTAAGTTTAAGGAGCACAATTCGGGTATTTTAGTGAATGAATTGTTTAAAATAATGGCCCAGTCCACTTTTCGGACAATTGGGACTGTGTGCTATTCCTGACAATGACCTGAATTAGCTACTTAAAATACACAAACATTCTCAATGAAGTAAGAAATATGCTTTGTAATAACCACCTTTCTGGAATGCTTGTATCGTCCACGCTATTATTCTCACGCTTATGGCAAAGGATTATTTCTCTTTCAGTGAGGTCACCGTAGAGTGTGCACGATACCACACTTCTCATTGGGTCTGTCTTGGTGGAAGGAATTCAGTTAAAAGAAAAGAAAAAATAAACACACTTGAGCCCCGCTTGACTTACGCAATTCAATAATATGTTGCCGGTCGTAGCCTAGATGTGGTCAAGCTGGAGTTTGGCTGAAGTTTTTAAATGGCGGGCTATCTTTGTTCGTTGGAACAGTAAACAGTTGTGTAGGTATAAATAATGGCTGGGTTGGTCACGATAACTTGACATAGAGAGATTCTGTCTGAATACTTCACAGCTCAATTGAGGGGCCTTGCGCTTGCCAGATAAGGGGCTTAAGTACGCGCCAGTGCTTCCTGCGGGGCAGTAATCCCACGCTATCTCTGGACACGTTTTCTTGTCGCAGTCACATTCGCTAACCTGTCTTAACTCGTACCATTGGCATCGGGCCTACCAAATTTATCTGTTACGGTTTCTATTATAAACATAGTACAATAATTATGAGGCTTTATGATTATAAGATGATTAGGACTTAGATTCTAAGATATATCACGCTTTGTTAACTCTATTACGAATGCGGTAATAAATATAAAGTAATATACATAAATATAAGGTACATAGACACCAAATGCTATAAACTATAAGCATACCTTTCTCCACCCACTATCGCTTCCTTTTATATAGATTCTACAAATTATTCTTGCGCAAGCTTAATTTTCGATCTACTTCGTGTTAATTTTGAAAAGTCTTTGCAAAATCAGTTTCGTTACTCGTTTAGTTGTAGACACCATACGGTCGTTTTGTGGACCGGCTATAATCGCGTATACGCGTGAATTCTTCAACACTGCAGTGACAGCGGTATGTTCCGTTAGCTCACTAGAAGTGATGAATGACCCACTAAAGGCGTACGCTTTATCGGATGTGAACGTCAATGTCAGTTGTCGCCTTCGGTTCATGGTATAAAGCCTGGAGTTTAATCATTATGCATCGGAAGTGTGAAAAATTGTTAAAACATCTGTGTTGTGTGTGAATTACCTTAGAGTATTCTTATTATTTTTTCTATTGTTTTCTGGAATGCCTATCAAGGTATTCTCAATTCAAGAAAGAGCTTTTCTGTACGGTACTTCCTTAAAAATCGAATCATATAGAGAGATGTGTTCTGATATTCCAGTTTCTAATAGAGATATTCTCAGGAGTGTGTGATTAAACAGTTTAGGAAAATGAGTTGGCTAAACGTTAAATAAAAAAGGCGAAAAAGTACTTATTTTAACGGAGGACAAGATTAACCCATTTTGGTGCATCATTCAAACGCTCTGCAAAGAAATCTCTAAGACATATTTGCACAACATATACATGTTTCAGAAACCTCCATATATACCACCGCAACTTGAAAACCCTATAGACTGGCTCTTGTTCATGAATTAAAAACGCATGACGAGGAATACCATGAATTTCTCAATAAAAATGAGCACAATTTTCTATTACATTTATAAAAGGATTAGTACTTATTACATACCCATTACGCTCGGGATCTATGTAGCTTAGACTTACCTGCCATTTGTCCTTCACGATAAGGGAAAGTCCCGGAAAAACCTTATCCAAGTAACTCACCCTCACACAAGTTTCTCTCTATAATATATAGAGATTAGTTCACTTTATAACTTTATTGCTGACAACTGGTGGCAGTGGATTCCCTCAAATTAGATTTTTCAAGTCGTTGTTATATTCCTATAGGTTATCACAGGGTGCAGAGCTAAACTAAGTTTTAATTAAAAGGGTATATTCTAATTGTTAATGGATAGTAAATGTGTGAATTTTTACTTGTCAGATTTGTTTTCTTTTGTAAATCAAATTTTTTAAACAAGCTGTTCTAAAAAGAAAACTATGGGGCTGTTGTTGAGAAAAGGATCGATATATCTCTGTTGGTAAGTCTCGGCATGGAGTGAAACTAAATTAGCTTTGAGCAGATCAAGGTTAGCTTTATCCCTTGTGTACCTTTTGTTTACTAGAGATTTATTTTAAAAAAAGTGTGTGCAAGTTATCAACCCTGGTCCTTCTGTGGAGGAAACAATAACTTCTGAGCCACACACTTATCACTTGGCTGCAGACTCCGGGACAGAAAATGGGCGACAATGTTCCTTGTGCTTTAAGTTTATGAATATAGCGCAACGCTTTATCTAGGTTAATAGGATTTGAAACTGACGTCATGAAATATCTGGGCGCAGCTCTATCCCAAGTTTGTACTGGACGACATAGCCATAAAGGTGAACTGCAAAAAAAAAAAAAAAAAAAAAAAAAAAAAAAAAAACCGCTCAGGTACCGGAGAAACCGAATTGAAACTGATACACCTAGCTTGCGAAGGGTCGTGCTTAAATTTCCTCATTCATAGATAGAAACATGAAGCATTTTGGAAATGCTGTATGGAAAGGAGCGAGAAGAAACCGGTACATTTTACACTCTCTACCACCTACTTGTATAACACCTTACTATATTCTATACCAAGATTTCACCGAAATATATATTTGAAGACCCACTAAATAAAATCGCTTTTAGAAAAACGTCTGTACGTGGTGTGTGTGCGTGCACGCGCGCTCGCGCGTGTGGAATAGGTTGTCTTCAAAACAAAATGCTACACAAATGCTGAAGTTTGTTTTCAACTGCTTTCAAAATGGAACATGACGATTTTAACGCAAATTCCTCAAACCAAGCTACATTAAATTGTATCTGAGTATCGTAACCCGACATCTAGTATCTACACCGAAATATATATTAACATTTAAAGAAAAATATAGATATAACAGTTAAATCAAATTTTTCAGATATTAACACTATTAAAATTAAAAAATAAGGAGAATTGACCCATTTAAAAATACATGAAAGACAATACTAAAGAAAAGTTTTCTTTTTAAAAAAATACCCAATTCTATCTTAAAATACTGTGACTTTGTGGGTTCGTGAAATGAAAAGTCCAATTACACAACTCAGAAATGTTCTTTATTTCCACCGACTTACAGTTACACTCTTGCCAATTACACA